>CAUYON010192945.1:0-23315 GCA_963573935.1 Arctocebus calabarensis
GTGGCATCCCAGCTCACAACAACCTCCAATTCCTGGGCTCAAGCAAGTCTCTTGCCTCCGCCTCCCAAGTAGCTGGGACTACAGGCGCCCGCCACAACGCCCGGCCAATTTTTGGTTGCAGCCGTCATTGTTCTTTGGCAGGCTCGGGCTGGATTCGAACCTGCCAGCTCAGGTGTACGTGGCTGGTGCCTTAGCCCGTTGAGCCACAGGCACCGAGCCGAGCAATAACATTTTGAAAGGAATCTTTCATTTCTGAACAGTAGATCTCAATAGTGGGCTTAAAATATTCAGTAACAATGCTTGTAAACAGCTGTCATTCTGACTTTGTTGCTCCATTTATAGAGCACAGGCAGAGTATATTTAGCCTAATTCTTTTTTTTTTCTTTTTGCAGTTTTTGGCCACGGTTGGGTTTGAATCCACCACCTCCGGTATATGGGGCTGGCGCCCTACTCCTTTGAGCCACAGGCACTGCCCATAGCCTAATTCTTTAATCATAATTCTCCTAGGAGCCCTAGGGTTTTCAGAATGGTAAATGAGCACTGGCTTCAACTTAAAGCCACCAGCTGCATTAGCCACTAACAAGAGAGTCAACCTGTCCTTTGAAGCTTTGAAACTAGTCATTGACTTCTCTCTAGCTGTGAAAAGTCCTGAGTGGCATCTTCTTCCATTGTAAGGCCTTTTTATCTACACTGAAAAATCTGTCATTTAATGTAACGACCTTCATCATGTTGTGCCCAGGAGTTCCACAAAGACCACACTGCCAAACAAACTTAATTCACAGCAGAGTCCCTTTATTGGAGAGCCAGGCAGTGACTGCCTCAGTGTCCTAACTTGGGGTTTCTGAGAGCAGCCCCAAGTGCTTAAGGGGTTGGGTTTTTAAGGCTTAGTCTGCATCCTGCTTGGCACACCGGCTGTCTAGGTGCATTTGGGTGAGATAGCAAGCAAGCATTATACAGAAGCAGAATTTTGCGATTAGTTAGCCATACATAATCTATTTTTGTTTTCAGTACTTTTCCTCCATACATCTTAGTTTCTTCACTTGGTATTGTTTAAAGGTCAGTCTGGGGACAGTTGGTACTTCCTGGTCTGTTACCCAGGGAGTTAGCCAAGCAAGAACTGGGAGTGGACTAGAAGCAAGAAATCAATTAGTACTTTCTCATTTATCTTGGGGGCGAGGTAGACTTACTTCATCTCTTTTTTCTTAAAGCTTGCAGTCTGGAAATTTGCCAGGAGTTAACTAGTATTTTTACATTATAGCCTAGTCCTAACAATCAGTGATCTTAGCTAGATCTTCTGGATAACTTGTTGCAGCTTCTGCATCAGCACTTATTGCTTTATCTTGAATTTTTATGTTATGGAGATGGCTTTTATGAATCAACCTCTGTTGGCTTCAAATTTTCTTCTGCAGTTTCTTGCTTCTCATAGCTTTCAAAGAATTGTGCCTTGCTCTGAATTAGGATTTGGTTTAAGGGAGTGTTGTGGCTGGTTTCATCTCTGCAGACAACTAAAACTTTTTATACATCAGCAAAAAGACTGCTTCACTTTCATGCGTTCGTGGGTGTAGCAACTTTAATTTCCTTCATGAACTTTTCTTTGCATTTACAATTTGGCTGTTTAGCACAATAGGCTTAGATTTCAGCTTATCTTGGCTATCAAAATTGCCTTCCTCACTAAGCTTATTCATTTTTAGCTTTTGATTTAGATGTGTGAGTTTTCCTTTCACTTGAACATTTAGAGGCCACTCTAGGGCTACTTATTGGCTTAATTCCAATATTGTTGTGTTTTAGGGAATTGGGAGGCTTAAGAAGAGGGGGCAACAGCCTATCAGTGAAACACTGAAAATAGTCAACATTTATCAATCAAGTTGGCTGCCTTATCCGAGCATGGTTTGTGGTTACCCCCCCCAAAGTTTTAATAGTAAAATCAAAGCTCAATGGTCACAGATCACCATAACAGATATTATAGTAATGAAAAAAATTGAAATATTACAAAATGTGACATGGAGATACAAAATGAGTAAATGTTGGGAAAATGGAGCTGAGGCACTTTGCTAGATGCAGGCTTGTCAATTTGTAAATAAAAGAAACCACAGTATTTGAGAAGCACAATAAAAGTGTGCCTGTATATGCAATTTCAACAAAAAAGCAGTTAACAAAGCAATGGTGAAAATATCAGGGCAGAGTCTGTAATGTTATAATAATGTCCTACTAGAGCGTACTTTCCTCCTGCTTTATCATTGACTTGCAAATATGAGGTTGTTTCAAAAATATTATGGTGAAAGATTCTGAAGCAAATGTAAAGAAAAGGCAATAAGGTTCCCAAATGAGGAAGAACAGAGAAAGACCGTTCCCAGCCTTTGTGCACATACATGTGTGCAAACAGATACACAGGAAGCTTTTGTAACTGCACTTGCTTCTCTCCTTTCATGTCCCTCCCTATTGTGCACCTGTGGGAATCAATGTCACAGTCAGACAGTGGCTTGGGGACATTTATATGCCCCTCAGGTGTGCTGGGGTAGGAAAGATGTTGAGAAAGACTGAAATATAGGGAGGAGAAATGTTTAAAGTTTGTCCAAGAACTTAAGAAGACTAAAGAATATAAGAGAACCAGCTAAGGCATTACCTGTTAGAAGAAGGCAAGAGAGAGAAGCAACAAACAGGACATGATCTGATCAAAGAACAGGTGCATATGGAGCATGTAGGGATCAGTTGCATGGGATGAAAAGCTGCATCAGGCTGGCCAAGCTGGAGGTGCTGCATTCTGGGTGCAGGGGATCGTTGGACATTTCCTTCCCAGAGTGAATCTGGCCTCTGCGAAAGGAGGGTGTACTTGGTGGAAGTGAAGAAACAAGGGCCATAGAGAAAAGTCATGTTTATTACAGGACAAACTAAGCAGCCCTAGTGTGATTTCAATCACTTGCAGGTAAAAAGCTTACAAGCTCAGGCCTTGCACAAAGAGCATCCCATCAGCTTTATAGGAACTTTTTTTTTTTCAAAAGAAGATAAACAAATGGCCAATAAACACATAAAAATATGTTCAACATCACTAATCATCAGGGAAATGCAAATCAAAACTACAATGAGGGCTCGGCGCCTGTGGCTCAAGCGGCTAAGGCGCCAGCCACATACATCTGAGCTGGCAGGTTCGAATCCAGCCTGCCAAACAAAAATGACGGCTGCAACAAAAAAAATAGCCGGGTATTGTGGCGGGCACCTATAGTCCCAGCTACTTGAGAGGCAGAGGCAGGAGACTCGCTTGAGCCCAAGAATTGGAGGTTGCTGTGAGCTGTGATGCCATTGCACTCTATCCAGGGTGACAGCCTGAGGTTCTGTCTCAAAAAAAAAAAACTACAATGAGATACCACCTTACCCGAATCAAAATCGCCATTATTAAAAAAATTGAAAAACAATAGATGTTGATGTGGATGCAGTGAAAAAGGGACTGCTTATACACTGTTGGTGGGAGTGTAAACTAGTTTTAGCACTATGGAAAAACAATAGGGAGATTCCTCAAAGAACTAAAAGTATCAAATGGTAGGCCATCTAATCTAGCAATCCCCACTCCTGGGTATCTACCCAAAGGAAAATAAGGCATTTATCAAAAAAACACCTGTATTTGAATGTTTATTGCAGCACAATTCACAAGTGTCATCAACCTAAGTGCCCATCAACTGAGTGGATACAGAAAATGTGGTCTATAAATACACATACATATACATACCACAGAGTACTACTCAACTATAAAAAGTAGTGAAATAATGTCTTTTGCAGCAACCTGGATGGAACTAGAAACCATTATCCTAAGTGAAGTATCTCAGGAATGGGAAAACAGATATCGCATGTTCTCACTTATAATTGGGAGCTAAATAATGAACATATATGTTAGTAAAGTGAAATAATGGACATTGGAAACTAAGAGGGTAGGTTTTTGTTTCTAGTCCTTAACTTAAACATTGCTATTGTTATTAAATTTTAAGCCTTTTTTTTTTTTTAAGAGACAGAGTCTCACTTTTTCGCCCTCGGTAGAGTGCCGTAGAGTCACAGCTCACAGCAACCTCCAACTTCTGGGCTTAGGTGATTCTCTTGCCTCAGCCTCCTGAGTAGCTGGGACTACAGGCGCCCGCCACAATACCCGGCTATTTTTTTTGATGCACTTTGGCCAGGGCTGGGTTTAAACCCACCACCCTCAGTATATGGGGCCAGCACCCTACTCACTGAGCCACAGGCGCTGCCCAAGCCTTTTTAATTTTGGGAAGGCAAAAAGTGGAAACCTAATAAACACATGTATATGTAAAATAAAATAAAATTGCTATGATCTAATTCATACCCACATAGGAGAAAAACTCACTTCAATTCAATTTCAGGGGTAAGGGAAATGAGGAAGTGGGTAAAAGGGGACTTGGGGTACTCCCACTAAATGCACACAATGTAGGGATGCATGATACACCTTTTGGGTGCAGGACATAACTATAAGAGGGACTTTACCTAAATCAAATATCATGGTTTTATTGTGAAATAAAAATAAAATAAAATAATAAAAAATAAAATAGCTACTACTTAAAAAAAAAAGAATATGTTTCCTAAATGAAGTCAACTTATACATAAAGGACAAACTAACAAAAAAAGGGGCATTCAAGGACACCAGATATTCAACAAACTCCTTAGAAGAAAAAAAAGCAAAAATAAAACCAGAAACAAACTAACAAGAAACACATAAACCAGAAGGAAATTTGGGGGATAGAGATGGGGAAGAACAATAATTCAGTGAGTAGAAGAAATTTCCCCTAAAATATAATATTCTCAGACAGAAAAGAGAAGGTATTGTAGTTCTGGAAGGAATGTTCAGAGTAAAATAATTCAGCAGCTTTTTGTGTATAGGGGTGTAGAGGGAGGAGCTCTGAGAAATTGACAATAACATTCAACTGGAAGAATAATTGAAGTTTACCAAGGACAAAATAAAGGAAAATAATGATGAGAATGTCTTACCAAATATCAAAATGTTATCATAAAGCTAGTGATTTAAATGGTACAGTACCATCATAGAACTAGATACTATAAATCTCTGCTTTCCAAAGTGGAGTGTGTACACTTACATTGAATATCTAGATCAGGGGTCCTCAAACTACAGCCTGCGGGCCACATGCGGCCCACCGAGGACAATTATCCGCCCCGCGTGTTTTTGCCGCTGCTGCCTATCCTGCTTAGCAGCCAACTTGTCCTGGGCCCACAGTGTGCATGTGTGGAATGCACTCTCCGACTCACGAGCTTGCCTGTGCAGAGCCTGCTGCTGCCCGAGGACCGAGGTTAAGAACAAGTTAGGCAGGGTGGCACCTGTGGCTCAGTGAGTAGGGCCCAGCCCTATATACGCCCTATATACTGAGGGTGGTGTGTTCAAACCTGGCCCTGGACAAACTGCAACAAGAACAAGTTAGGATTTTTTTTTTTTGAAGTTAGGAGGTCTTTTTTTTTTATTTTGCAGTTAGTAGGATCTTTGTTTGAGGTTAAGAGGGGCCTTTTTTTCCTGAAGTTAGGAGGTCTTTGTGCAGTGTGCATAGGAATTTGTTCATAGTTTTTTTTTTTTTTTTTTAAACTATAGTCTGGTCCTCCAGTGGTCTTAGGGACAGTGAACTGGCCCCCTGTTTAAAAAGTTTGAGGACCCCTGATCTAGATAGTGGAAGAAAAGACGGAAATTCTTATCTTTCAATTTGAGCTTTTTTTTTTTTTTTTGAGACAGAATCTCACTAAGTTGCCCTTGGTAGAGTGCTGTGGCATCACAGCTCACAGCAACCTCAAACTCTAGGGCTCAAGTGATTCTCTTGCCTCAGCCTCCCAAGTAGCTAGGACTACAGCCGCCACAACGCCCAGCTATTTTTTGTTGCAATCGTTGTTGTTGGTTAGCTGGCCCAGGTCGGGTTTGAACTGCTCAAGTTTGGTGCCATAACCACTGTGCTACAGGTGCTGAGCCTCAATTTGAGCTTTTAAAAATGTTTATTTTGGCTTGGGGCCCGTGCCTCAACGGGCTAAGGCGCCAGACCCATACACCTGAGCTGGTGGGAATGAAACCCGGGCCCCCCAAACAACAATGATGGCTGCAACCAAAAAATGGCTGGGGGTTGTGGCGGGCGCCTGTAGTCCCAGCGACTTGGGAGGCAGAGGCAAGAGACTCGCTTGAGCCCAGGAATTGGAAGTTGCTGTGAGCTGTGATTCCCCAGTACTCTATCCAGGGTAACAGCTTGAGGCTCTGTCTCAAAAATAAAATAAAATAAAAATAAAAAATGTTTATTTTGGGGTGGCACCTGTGGCTTAAAGAAGTACGGCGCTGACCCCATATGCCAGAGGTGGCAGGTTCAAACTCAGCCCTGGCCAAAAACGGCAAATAAATAAATAAATAAAATGTTTATTTTATTTTACAGTTATGACAATACATTTTCACAGGCATATATGTACAACTTGGGAATAAGTGCATATAGTGGTAGTTTATGTTTATATTTTTTATGTACATAGGTGCAAAATCTGTCTGGAGCCTTGTGACAAAGAACAGTAGAGAAGCCTCATGTGTATATGAGAACCCATAATAAACAAATTTTACAAAATGATTTACTGGCAGAAAATATTTGCAACATAAGTAGAAAATATTTTTTTAATAAGGACAAATAGATTTCCAAAATGAGTTAATCTAGTCCCCAAGTCTTATTAATGATCAACATTATAAATTATCGATGAATTAGATAATTTCCCCTCCTTGATTGGCAAAAAAATGCCAAATATTGTTAGCTAGCAAGGATGTATGAGTAGCTGGGACTACAGACATGTGTCTCTGTGCCTTACTGAGAATGAGGGAGGCAATAGGAGAGGAGCATTTTTCATACATTTTTATTTTTTAGAAGTTTTATCATCAGAAAGTTTACTTTTGCAATTTTAAAAAAAGTAGGTATTGGGTGGCGCCTGTGGCTCATCAAGTAGGGCACCAGCCCCACATACCGAAGGTGGTGGGTTCAAAACCAGCCTCGGCCAAACTGCAAAAACAGAAAAATAGCCGGGCGTTGTGGTGGGCACCTGTAGTCCCAGCTTCTCGGGAGGCTGAGGCAAGAGAATCGCCTAAGCCCAGGAGTCGGAGGTTGCTGTGAGCTGTGTGACGCCACAGCACTCTACCAAGGGCAACAAAGTGAGACTCTTGTCTCTACCAAAAAAAAAAAAAAAAGTAGGTGTTGTTCCTGTCACTGAAAACGTAAATAGATCATTAATTAAAGATTTCAAGGAAGGTGAAAATAGTTCAAAGATGATGAAAAGCAAGGCGGCTACTGTCTATAGAAGAGGGCTGGGATGAAAGGCTGGGGGACCCTGGAGAAGGACACTGATGGTGAGGATTTGGATTTAGGACACCTGGGAAGGAAGGTGGCAAAGAAGAAGGGGTACTTCCTTGAAAATTCACAAAGACATTACACACCAAGAGAGTAAAGAGACTAGGAAGTACTTCTTGAGACAATCAATCCAGAAATGGTCAGGTGCTCCTGCCATACAGAGAAGGTCACCATGTGAGGAGACAGACATTAATCTGCTTGACTACAAATTATTTCACTGTGTATGTATATCAAAACATCATGATGCATGTCTTAAATATATACAATAAAAAATAAAAGAAGTGTTTCGCATGATGCTGGGGGTGGAGAGAAGCAATCAAGAATTGACCACAGCTTCCTATAGTAAAATATAAAATTTTCTTTCTCTTTAACAACTCAAGCTATACTGAGCTTATAAAACAAAATAAAGCAGACAAACAAACCTCTTGAGTAATTGTTTACCTGTGTGCCTGATTTGTGCTAGTTGCTGTGCTAAGCTGTTTGGGGCTGCAAAATTCACCCCTTCTATTTTGTTAGCTCATACATAGTACCACTTGAGCTTTTGCATTACCAGTTAATTACAGTGTATTTGGCAACGCCATTGACAGTTTCAGTCTGCTGCAAAACAAAGACCCTGTTAGAAGAGTCAGCTTCTTTAGATTCCATTATAGAATCCTTCAAATAAGTATTATTGAATCGTTTATCAATGTAACAGGAATCATATTAAATGTAACTTTTTGAGGCCTCCTCTGTGTTTTTATAATAGCCTAGAACTCAATACACAGTCATACAATTACCAGTTTGCATGGTAATTCCTTCTGAGTCCGGATCTTATGGACCAGGAAAAGTCCCTTTGAATTCCCAATGCCTAGCACAGTCCCTGGCATATTATATGTGCTCAGTAATGGTCAGATGAAGAAATACATTAAAGTCGCAACTGAAATCTCAAATGCTTTGGTGAGGCTACCTCATGTCTACAATGACTTTTTTTTTTTGAGACAGAGTCTCACTCTGTCACCCTAGGTAGAGTGCTCGGGTATCATAGCTCACAGCAACCTCAAACTCTCTTGGGCTTGAGCAATCCTCTTGCCTCAGCCTCCCAAGTAGCTGGGACTACAGGCACCTGACGTTTTCTGTTTTTAGTACAGATGGCATCTTGCTCTCGCTTAGGCTGGTCGTGAACTCCTGAGCTCAACTGCTTCAGCTTCCCAGAGTGCTAGGATTACAGGCATGAGCCACAGCACCTGGCTCAACAATTTTTTTTTTTTTTTTTTAGAGACAGAGTCTTCCTTTGTCACTCTCAGTATAGTGCATTGGTGTCACAGCTCACAGCAACCTCCAGCTCTTGGGCTTAGGCGATTCTCTTGCTTAAGCCTCCGGAGTAGCTGGGACTACAGGCGCCTGCCACAACACCTGGCTATTTTTTGGTTGCAGTTTGGCTGGGACCGGGTTCGCACCCACCACCCTCGGTATGTATATGGGGCTGGCATCTACTCACTGAGCCACAGGTGCCACCCTCAACAATCATTTTTTACAGTCTTCCTCAAGGTTCATTACCAACAACACCAAGTCAGATCCAGCTTCCTACTGAGGGTGAAGAACTTGGGGTTTTTTTAGATACTAGTGCTTAAGAAGTTGCCTGGCACAAAGCATGCCTAAGATAAAGGTTTGCAGACACGAATGAAAAAATATAGATTCTCTCCACAAATAAAGGCATTCAGAGTCATTAAAAGAAGAAACTACATTTCTGATCATAAATCCTCTCTACTTGCTACCAGCCAGCTATCTAAAAATGGGTGACCTGGGTTACAAGAGGAGGCAACTCAGCATCAGTGTGCTGCTGCCATTAGATTCAAAGACTAAAACGACAGTGCTCTTCATGGTAGGTCACTTGCACTGTCTTTTACAAAGAGTAGATTACTTGCTCAACCGATGCGCCAATCCAGGAACAGCCTTAAACACGATTATCTGCAGGGAGGAAGAGGGGCCTGTGATGTCACTGAGAGAGGGTTTCTTCCACACTCACACAGGAAGAGTCCCCCAAATGCACTTTCCACATCTGCCTCCAGCTCATGCTTCTCTTTTCTGCAGTCTTGCTCCTCATTTCAGTCCATCCTGTCCTTTGCCCTTGTCAGTCCAAGCTACTGGCTCTTTGTACGTGGTCTCCCATTGAAATGTAAAAATTTGGTTCCTCAGTCTCAATAGATCTTTTGAGTGTCCAGTACCCACACATGCTAGTGGCTAGTATATTTAACAGAGCAGCTCTAGAACATTTGTCTCGTTGCAGAGTCCAGCACTTTAGTAAGTATTCCTGTAATGTTCTACCCAGTCAAGTAGCATCCTTTTTGAATACGTATGAACATATAAATGAATTTAATTTAACATAGTGGAGTCTTGACATTAATGAGAGATGGCTCAGAAATTTTTAGAATCCCTACTTTTGTGAATATTTTTATAAGTCTATGTTTGTAAAAACTATATTAGAAAAGGTTAATCACCTCTTCTTGTAAGATTTTATGGGATGATTAAATAAAATTTATGTTGATTTATAAACATAGTTGGTTATAATCCAAATAAAATTAATTCCATGAGTTTATACCAACATATTTTATTTGAATGAATTGTACTTTAGAATCTGGACTAATGCTTTATGTTTAGCATTCTAATAAATATGTTACATGCAAATGCCTATTTTAGCACCAAGTTTCTTTTTCTTTCTTTTTTTGTAGAGTCAGTGTCTCACTTTATCGCCCTTGGTAGAGTGTCGTGGCGTTACAGCTCACAGCAACCTCCAACTCCTGGCCTTAGGGGATTCTCTTGCCTCAAGCGCCCGCCACAACACCAGGCTATTTTTTGTTGCAGTTTGGCCAGGGCTGGGTTCGAACCCACCATCCTTGGTATATGGGGCTGTTGCCCTACCCACTGAGCCACAGATGCCACCCAGTACCAAGTTTCGTGGACCTTCTTCTCAAAGTCTATATAAGGAAAGCACTCACCCTTTTTCCTCCAGAAAGGCTCATTGTAGTAAACTATACACTTGATAACAGAACCCAGAGGCACACGGGTGATCAGCTGGTTCCTCATCATTGGCAGAGGGGGAATGAAGTGAATCTTCATTCCCAGAGTAGGAGGAACAGCACAAATCACATATTTAGCCTGAAAGAAAAGCACCATGGTTAATACATTGTTGGTCTGCTCTTTCTGTTTTTCCCTAATTATTCTCTCATTCTACCCTTGTCTCCTTTTAATCTCTCCTTAATAAAGAAGGAGGAAGGATTTTGTTATAACCTAAACTAGCTCTTAATTTTCCCTAGTTCAAAACCTCCAAAGACTTCCCATTAATCCTGGAGTCAAAGTCAAGTTCCTTTCAGTCACCTTCAAGGCCATCCATAAAATGAACCCAGTATATTACTCTCCTCCTCACTCCAATTCTGCCATTCTGTTCTTTGATGCTGCTGGGCTTGCTCCTATCCCAGGAACTCGGCACTAGACATCTATCTGCCTAGAACGCTATTCCCCCAGAAAGCTGCATGGCCCAATCTCTCATCTGTTCAGTTCCATGTCCAAATATCACCTTCTTAGTGAGGACTTCCCTACCATCCTTATCTAAACTTCAATGACCAATCCCCCATCCCACCTTCTGGTACACCCTCCCTGGTCCCTTTCCTACTTGACTTTGTCCACACTACTGTCCACACTATCCTGCATACTTTTAATTTTAACCATATATTTCATTATAGCCTTTCTCCTTCACTAGGAGAGCAGAGAATTATATCTGTTTTATTCACTGCTATGTTCTCAATTCCTAGAATAATGACAGACACATAGGAGGTGCTTGACATTTATTAACTATTTCTTGTTTTCTAATTACGAGATCCCAATACAAAGGGCTGATAATACCTGTATGTACTTCTATAAATCTCCTCCCCTCCAAACATTCTGTTTCTCTTTTCTTTTCAGATAGAGGTACTTTTCACTTTTGGCAAAGGGACTGTCTATGATGTCTGTGCTACTCTTGACCTTATTTAAGCTTTGGTTATCTATGGGACTCTGGCCTCTTCCCACAGTTTAAGGGTCTTGGTTACTCTGAGCAGAAAAAATTCAAAGTAAATTGCTTTTTTTCCTCTCACTCAACAACAATCAACACAAGATTTCTGAGACCAGATGTGGGGAGGGGGGCTTTTCCCCACACACATCAACCAAACAAGGAGGACTACAACGCCTCCAGCTGGGTGGTCTCGAATTCAGTTCAGATACTATCTACCTAGACATCATATCACATCTCACAGGGAAACACATTTCCCAGTTTATTATAAAGGAGATAACAAAGAATACAAAAGAAGCCAGGCAGAGTGGAGTTTTGGGGAAGGGGGCTGGAGCTTCCAAGCCTTCCCTGGGGCAACACTCTCCAAAAACCTCCATCCCGAGAAGCTACCCTAGGGGCTGCCAGCCAACAGTCATCATTAGCATACAAAAGATAGCACTTTGGAGATTTTCAGGGTAGAAATTCTGTTAAGTTGACCACCCACGAGACTGTAACTGGTCAACGTACAGAGCTGGTCAACATAAGGAACTAGGCCTACTGTACTTGTAGGTACACGTAGCACATGTCCATTCTATGAAAATTAGGTCAACTATGGAGGCTATACTGTATTTCACAACAACACGGTTACCTCATACATCTCAAGGTTTAGGGTCTTCACAAGGACATTTTCTCCTGTCTGGTCAATGCAGGTCACAGGCCTCTCCCGCTTCACTCTGTCCCCAAGAAGGTCCATTATCCACTCGCTCACTTGACCAGATCCACCCACAGATTTCCTCTCCTCTTCTGGCCACTTCCCTGCTGTAGGTTGCTTCTGCATTCTGTTGCTGCACGGCTGGACCAGGGGACCTGCTTGCTAAAGCTTTGCCTCCGCTGCTGGTCTGAGCTGCTACACTTTTTTTTTTTTTTGACACAGAGTCTTACTCTGTTACCCCACACTAGAGTGCCATCCTAGCAAACTCAAATTCCTAGGCTCAAGCAATCCTTTGGCCTCAGCCTCCCTAAGTAGATGGACTACTGGTGCCCGCCGCAATGCTTGGCTAGTCTTTCTGTTTTTAGTAGAGACAGGGATCTCGGTCTTGCTCAGCCTGGTCTCAAACTCCTGAGCTCAAACAGTCTCACCCCCTTGGTCTCCCAGATGCACCTCTTTAGATATAAATTATTCCACAGCTCTGCCTACTCCTTTTCCATGTGCTCAATTTCAGTTTAGTTAATGACTTATGTTTAAAGCTGATGAAAAAATTGGAACAAATGCAACAAATAGAAAAACTCCATGAAATGTGGGTTTAGCAAAACACTTTCTGGCCCTTGGAGCTTTAGAAAGAGAATGATGTCATAGCTTACCCATAGGCAACCTCTTAGTGAACTAAGACACGACGCAGATAAACTCACTTTCCAGTTGTACAGAATTTGAATTTTTTGAATGAGCTCCAATTATGTTTTTTCCCATCCCCTAAATTTTGACTTCTGTCTTGAAGAGGATGGGAGTTTCTTCACTGTCCCAGGTTTTGAAAAGAAGAAAAAAAAAAGGATAATGGGAGTTGAGACTCAGGTCACCTAGACAGTGAGCACCTTTTCATAAAACCAGTTCATAAATGTACCTTTGTGTTCTTCTGCCATATTGAGCAATTCCTGGGTGTTGACCATGCTTCTAGTAAAGCCCCTTCTCATTCTTTTTCCTCTCTGACTATTTTTATGGGCCAAGTCACCTATTGAAATGTGTCAGCAACCTGCTAGCAAAGACAGTGCAGGTCAGCAAAAAGCTCAAAGAAATCAAAGACTAATAATGCCTGACTCTGAAGATGCAAAGAAAAAGAGGGAGAGAGAGAGATTAATAGGATAGCAAAGTACCTGGGCCAACCACATGTGAACACCTGTCCTCAGCGTGGAAGAGCCTTTTCCCAACTTTGATGTTGAGATGAAAAGAAGATGACGGAATGTGGAAGCATATCAAAGGTTGAGAAAGCACTTTCAGAAAGTCTTTTTGGCTCCCAACCCTAGTAGTCTAACATTTTCTGTAACTTTATAGCATTTTAATTGAACCTCTTATTATGTGACACTACAGACAAGGGGAGAAAGTGACAATTACTTTCACAGAGAAAAAATGTACTCCACTTAGTTCTCCAGGGATTGATTGTAAAGTTCAGTTTTTCAGACACTGGTAAATGTGATTCATACTTCACCCTTGTTAGTTGCTAGTATTTATCACTTTAAATTGAGAGAGTAGCCAAGCAGTACGCCTAAAATTAAACTGTCTTGTTTTATGTATCTAGTCAGCATCCAGTTGTAAATATGGAAAAAATAAAAACATTACCTATATTTAAGGATGATTAAATTCACAATAACCACACAGACTCTATAACAAATAAATGTAATGATTTCAGGATCCATATGAAGAAAATTATAAAATTTTAGAAAAAATCTTAAGACAATAATGAATAAACAAGCATAGTTTGCTCCTTAATGAGAAGACTCGATGTAAATATGACAATTTTCTCCTACTTCAGTCTTCAGCATTGTTTTGATAATATTTCAATTGCAAATAGTTGCCAGGGGTCTGAAGGAATTTTGAGAAGTGGTAGAAATGATCTATGTCATGGTTGTAATAGTGGCTACATAATGCATACATTTGCCAAAATTCATTGAACTGTACGCTTAAAAAGGGTGAATCTTTTTTTTTTTGAGACGGAGTCTTACTTTGTCGCCCTCAGTAGAGTGCCATGGCGTCACACAGCTCACAACTCCTGGGCTTAGGCGATTCTCTTGCCTCAGCCTCCCGAGTAGCTGGGGCTATAGGCGCCCGCAAAAACGCCCGGGTAGTTTTCTGTTTAGCCGTTTGGCCGAGGCCGGTTTGAACCCACCACCTTCGGTATATGGGGCCTGCGCCCTACTCGATGAGCCATAGGCACCGCCCAAAAAGGGTGAATCTTAGTGTATCAATAAACCTTTAAAAATAAAAAAAATAATAAATAATAATAAATTTAGAGAGTACTTCCGCATGTTACTTAATTTTCTCGGGAACCCTAGGAATCCCTGCTGAGGAAACCAAGGCTCAGAGAAGATGGACAGATGCCTTTTCCACAGACACAAGGCAGAGAAGATTAAAGTCAGTTTCCAGACTCTGATTCCAATGCTTTTTCCCCTTTCCAACCCTTAACATGTGAGAGAAAGGGAGGCCTGGAACTGTCTTAACAAAAAACCCTGAGATCTGCAGAGCTCCAGAGGGAGAAGGGAGAGCTTTATTTTCTATTTAAAAAAAAAAAGTAATCTGAAGATTGAGGAGGCACTACCTTCAGTATAAGTGAAAGTGTGCTCTCCAAAGAACAAAGATAAAGTTATAGATTTTCCCAAAAGGAAAAATGTTACATAGTATTCTTTAGAAATTTAATTGGCACTAGAAAGATTTTGTGTTGCTGGCAAGCATGAATTGGTAAGGGACAGTGGGCAAAACTATTCTAAGAGTTATAGCAGATCCTTTCAGTAGTCATAGATAAAACTAGTTTCAGGGGGGCAGCACCTGTGGCTCAAAGGGATAGGGCGCCAGCCCCATATGCCGGAGGTGGCGGATTCAAACCCAGCCCTGGTCAAAAAACTGCAATAAAAAAAAAAAACTAGTTTCAGGTTACTGCAGGCAGTTTCAGCTTCCAAGCTTGCAAAGAATTATGTTTTTGGAGTAATATTGTGTGCCCTGACTGCTTTTTCCCCTCTGGCTTCTCGACTATTTTAGTTAGGTATGACAAGAATGACCCAATCCATATGATCAACTTTCACAGCTGGGTACACACTAGATGAGCTATAACAAGTGTCATGGTGATAGCAACAACAATGTGATTATGAGCATGGGCTTCGGGGTTAGACAACTGGCTTATGTATCTGCCTCTTGGCTGAGCAACAGGGTAGCTGGGCCATGTGTCTTCAGTGTCTAGCAGGCTAGCTCAGGCTTTTTCACTTGGTGGCTGTATTCCAAAAGCAACAACAGGAGTGAAGACAAACCCCAGTGCATAAGCCCTTCTCAAGCCTCCTCTGGCGTCCTATGTGCTAATGACTGTGCCTTATCAGTAAAAGCAAGTTGAATGACCAAGCCTAGATTCAGGGGATGGAGAAAGAGACTCCTGCTCTCCTTGGGAAAAGCTGCAAAATATTGCAGTCATCTTTTACAGTCAATCACCGGTGAAATAACTTAATAATTAAAAGAACTTAAATTATTCTCTGTCTACTTCTCTCCCTCTTTCCACCTCTAATTCTATTTTGATGGCTCATGTAGAGTAGAATTAGTGAAGTGTAAATACACATAAGACGGACAGTCAGGCTAATAGTAGTCTGTTTACCAAGGAAGTTGTAAGGGTTGGTTTTCTTTTCTCTCCTGGTTCTGGGCCAGATACTCTTACAATCTCATCCCTTTCAGGTCCAACTTGGATTAGTCACTTCCGTTTATTTCAGATTTCAGGCCTATCACTGCCAGCTACTCACAATGTTCAGACACTATGAAGTCTGCATTTATATTGCTTGTGATTTCTGTTCCTGTTTGGTATTCTTTAGAATCCCACACATTCAGAACCTTCTAGAGATGTGAATTCTTCATGCACTGGCTGCGATGTCTGTAAATATCTATGAGAAATTGATCTTCATGATAATGGTGGGAGTTATTTATTTATTTATTTTATTTTTTGAGACAGAGCCTCAAGCTGTCACCCTGGATAGAGTTTCATGGCATCACAGCTCACAGCAACCTCCAATTCCTGGGCTCAAGCGAGTCTCCTGCCTCCGCCTCCCAAGTAGCTGGGACTACAGGCGCCCGTCACAATGCCCGGCCATTTTTTGGTTGCAGCTGTCATTGTTGTTTGGCGGGCCCAGGCTGGATTCGAACCCGCCAGCTCAGGTGTACGTGGCTGGCGCCTTAGCCCGTTGAGCCCCAGGTGCCGAGCCTGGTGGGAGTAATTTAATGTCCCTGGTTATAGTCTAAGTGTTGTTTTAAAAACTTTTCCCTTTTAAAACTTGATGATGCTGCTTTTCTCCACCATTAAGTGTTTTGCAGCTGTTGATTTGGGGTTAGCAGCTCTCCACTTGCTACCTCGTCTGTGGGTTTCTCTGTTAAATAGTTCATGCTGACTTCCCTATGAATTCTATTGCGTGATAATAGTTTGTGTCCAGGCGAAACTTGGTGACTCTGAGAGTTTCAGAAGACCCTGCCTGCTCTAGCACCTTTCCAACCTCACCCCCTGCGACTCACTCCATTGTTTATTGACCTTTTTCTCTCTTTATGCCCATTGTACACATTGTTCTCAGGGAGTGAAAGGTCTTGTTCAGCTCTTTGCTTGACTGCTTCCTTCTTACCTTTCAGTCTTGGTTTAAATGTCACTACCCTGGAGAAACCTTTTTTCTCCTTTCCTTCTTTCTTTTCTCCTTTCCTTTCTTTTCTTTCTTTCTTTCCTTCTTGTTTTTGTTTTAAACAACTTTATTGAGACATAATGTATATTCCATAAAATTCACCCATTTAAAGTATACAACTTGATAGCTTTCATGTATTGACAGAATTTTGCAATCATCACCATAATCTAACTTTAGGACATTTTCGTCATCCTAAACCAGAAACTTTGTACACATTAACAGTCCCACTGCCACTCCCACCCCCACTCTAAACCTAGGCAACCACTAATCTGCCTTCTGCCCCTAGAGATTCGCCTCTGGACCTTTCATGTAAATGGACTCATGCAGTATGTGGTCTTTTGTGAATGGCTTCTTTTACTTAGTGTGGTGCTTTCAAGCTTCATCTGTGTTGTAGCGTGTATCAATGCTTCATTCCTTTTTATGGATGAGTAATATTCCATTGATGGCTATATCACATTTTGTTTCTCCATTCATCAGTTGATGGAAATTTGTGCTGTTTTACTCTTTGGCTACTATAAATAATGCTGATATTAATATTTATATATAAATTTGTATGTGAACGTATGTTCCCATTTCTCTTAGGTAGATGCCTAACAATGGATTAGCTGGGTTATATGGTAACTCTATTTTTAACCTCTTTGGGAAGTTCCAGACAGTCTTCCAAAAGAAATTTTCTGGTCTTCTTAGGAAGTCCTGGCCCCAGCGCTACGCCTGTGGCTCAGTGAGTAGGGCGCTGGCTCCGTATACCCGAGGGTGGCAAGTTCAAACTCGGCCCCAGGCCAAACTGCAACAATAGCCAGGCATTGTGGTGGGTGCCTATGGTCCCAGCTACTCGGGAGACTGAGGCAAGAGAATCACCTAAGCCCAAGAGCTGGAGGTTACTGTGAGGTGTGATGCCACAGCACTCTACGGAGGGCAACAAAGTGAGACTCTGTCAATAATAATAAATAAAATTAAAAAAAAAAAAAAGAAGTCCTATCCCTCCCTTTTCTTTACTCTAGCCGATCACTTTATTTCCTTCCAGCACTTCAAACTCTGAAATTAAGTTTTAATTTATTGAGTCTGTGTAACTAGAACGGAAGCTCTCTGATGGGAGGGACCACGTCTGTCTTGTTCACTACTCTAGTTTCTACCTAATATGAAGTGAATGCTCCATAAATACTTGTTGAATGATTGAATAGTGAGTGAACAAGACCTTGGGAATATTTGTGTCAAAGATATTGGGAGCGGGCAATGGTGAGGGTTGAGAGGCTGAGACAGACGGGATTCTAAGAGAGCCAGTCATAGAAATTGTAATCAAGAATTAGTAGCAAGAAGCAGTTAGAATATTTCTTGCTGAAAGTAGAGGTAAAATATGCTATACTATAATTAGTACTAGAACAATTTCATCTCAAATTGGAGATAGAATGGTCTAATATAATTTATGGTTCAATAATATCACCAAGGACCCAGATTTTTTTATTTATATCTCTTCACTTGTTTATCTCTGGCATTCTTTCTTTCAAGGTGGTTCCACTGGTGGTTGCAAGATGACTACCAGTGATGCTGGTGACATGCTCCCTTGAATGTCTAGTAAGGAAAAATAAAACAAATTTTTTTTTTAAGAATAAATTATGTATCTTCCTTCTCAGTCTCTTTAGGCCACCTTAGTCACAGGATCACTCCTGAACCAAAATCATCTGTCAAGAAAATGCAATGCCCCTCGGGGCTTAGACTCCTCAGCACCTATCTCTATAAATGGGCAGGGGCTCAGTAAGGGCTGAAGAGCTGAATAAACAGAAGTTTGCTAGGAAGGAAAGAAGGTGTAGAGAATGGATGCTGGGTTCCAACCATGGAACAGCTGGAACTTCAGTCAAGTCAGCAGTAGTCTCTAGAGGTCCAATCTGTCAGGTAAGGCATGGTGGCAGCAGGATTTCCAAAGTTGTTGTGATATTTATTGGAGAAAATGAAAGAGAAGGATATAGATCAGGAGCTGGCAAACTTTTTCTGTAAAGGGCCAGATAGTAAGTATTTTAGGATTTGTAGACCAGGCAGACTCTGTTGCAACTACTCAGCTCTGCCATTACATGAGAGCAGCCCAGTCAACACATAAACCAATAGGCATAGCTGTATTCTAAAAAAAATTTATTTAGGCTCGGCGCCCGTAGCACAGTGATTACACCACCAGCCACATACACAGAGGCTGGCGAGTTCGAACCGGCCTGGCCCAGCTAAACAACAATGACAACCGCAACAAAAAGTAGCGTGCATTGCAGCAGGCACCTATAGTCCCAGGCACCTTAGGTGAGGGGGAGGTTGGTGTGAGCTGTGACACCATGGCATTCGACTGAGGGTTGATGTAGTACTGTTTCAAAAAAAAAAAAGTATTTACAAAAATAGGCAATGAGCAAATTTGGCCCACAGGTTGTAGTTTGCCTATCCCTGCCCTAGGCTATGGATAACTTTGCATAGCTATCCTCACTACTGGGAAAACAGCTCAGAACCCGTGCTTTGATGGCAGCGGATCAGCATTTTCCTTCTTGTATTTACCCTGTACAAGGATCCTGGCCGATTCTCCTCTAAGCTTGAAGATTCAAGTACTTGATCGATAACTGACATTTATTGAGCACCTACTCTGTGTCAGCCTTGTTTGTATTTACATTCTTTGTCTAATTGTTCTCTTGCTAGTTAAAAGATTTTGTTTGTCCTTGGATTTGAACAATCTGACTGTGATGTAGCTTCTCAGCCTTAGGCGAAGCTCAAGTGGCTGTGATGTTTGTAAGTGTGGATCCCTTTGAGTTCATTCTACTTGGAGTTTGTTGATCTTTTTACACATGTAGATTAATGTTTCTCATTAAATGGGGGACCCTTTAGGCCATTTTTTTCTTAAAAATTAATGTCATTTCTCCTTTTCTGGAACTCCCATTTCATGAATATTGGTTTGCGTAACGGTGTCCTTTAGAGCTCCTTTCTCTGAGGCTCTGTTTATCTCTCTTCACTCTTTTTTCTTTCTGTACTTCAAGCTGAATAATCTTTTTTTTAATTAATTAGTTGGGTTTTTATGAACCTATAATTGTGATAATATTTTTTGAAAACAGATTTTATCAACAAACTGGATAATGTCCATTGAATTATCTTCAGATTCACTTATTTTTTCTTTTTCCAGCTCGAATGTGCTATTGAGTACATTTTTCATTTCCATTATTGTACTTTACTTTTTTTTCATTATTATACTTTTCAATTCCAGAATATCCATCTGGTTTTTAATTTTTTAAATCTTTTTATTGATATTATTTATTTGATAAGTCATTGTCATCATACATTCCTTTAATTAAAAACAATTTCCATTTTTTTTTGTTTGTTTTGAGACAGAATCTCACTTTGTCACCCCTGGTAGAGTGCTGTAGCGTCATAGCTCACAGCAACCTCTAAGTCTTGGGCTCAAGCGATTCTCTTGCCTCAGTCTCCCAAGTAGCTGGGAGAACAGGCATCTGCCACAACACCTGGCTATTTTTATTTTTTTATTTTATTTATTTATTTTTTGAGACAGAGCCTCAAGCTATTGCCCTGGGCAGAGAGCCATGGCATCACAGCTCACAGCAACCTCCAACTCCTGGGCTTAAGCAGTTCTCTTGCCCAGTCTCCCAAGTAGCTAGGACTCTAGGTGCCCGCCACAAAGCCCAGCTATTTTTTGGTTATAGTTGTCATTGTTTGGTAGGCCCAGGCTGGATTCAAACGCACCAGCTCTGGTGTATGTGGCTGGTGCCTTAGCTGCTTGAGCTACAGGCACCGAGCCGACACCTGGCTATTTTTAGAGACGGGGGTCTCACTCTTGCTTAGGCTGGTCTCAAACTCATGATCTCGTGAGGTAGTTCACCCACCTGGGCCTCCCAGAGTGGTAGATTACAGGCATGAGCCACCACACCCAGCCTTTCCTTTAGTTTTTAAAACATATTTATAATAGCTTCTTCAAAGTAAATCCAGTAACTAGACTGATAAAGATAGCTTCTATATTTTACTTTTTTCCTGTATGTGAATTATATTATTTTGTTTCTTAGCGTGTCTTGTAATTTCTTATTGAAAACTGGACATTTTAGATAATATCATGATTCTGGATTCTGATCTTTTCCTCATTTCAGAGCATATCTTGTCTAATTTTGTCTCTTTTCAAATAACCCTTTTCACTAAGATAATGTGTCACTTGTCCAGACAAAAATAATCCCCTCTAAGTATTTCCTTATGGAAGCCACTCACCTGGTTTTTCCCAGTATTGGTGCCTGAATGGTAATGCTAATGGTATTGTAGGGTTCACCTAATTTAGATGTCAGTATGTAATGATGCTTGATACAGGGTGGAGATAATCCAGACTTGGTTGAGAAGTTCTAAGCTTATAGCCTGTAGTTATAAACTCCATATAGTCCTCTATAATACATTAATATGAGCCATGGACATTCACAGTCATTTGAAATCAGCGTTCAGTTTCATCTAACAAGAAGGTGAAAACATCTACCTGGTAGGACTTAAGGCTGGGTTCAGTACAAGCCTGTGTACTCTGGAGTACCAGACTGTGGGGATGCCTACTTCTTGTGTCAACATCCTTATAAATCTTTGCTCAAATACCCTTTATTAACTGTTGGATCCATATTAATTGACTCCTGTGTAATCCTTAACTTCCTGCAAGATATTGCAAATGTTGGCTATGACTAGGTGTTGCTCAACTCCCTGCTTCTCTAACCAGAAGATTCAATATTTACAATTCTCTATGAGAAAGATCATTCTGATGAAGGAGTGAGGGAATATTAATGTTTGCATACACATTTACACATTTTTAAATAAAAGCAATTCATGCACATGGTAAAAAAATAAAGTTAATCTGTGGAATATCACATGGAAAATAAAATTTTTCTTCCTCTCAATTTCTTACCCCTCTGCAGATAAATTCATGGCAAAGAGTATTTTGTACATTTTTTTTTTCTTTTGAAACAGAGTCTCAAGCTGTCACCCTGGTTAGAGTGCCATGGCGTCATAGAATCCTAGCACTGTGGGAGGCTGAGGCGGAAAGATTGCCTCCGCTCACAAGTTCAGTAACCTCCAACTCCAACTCTTGGGCTTAAGTGATCCTCTTGCCTCAGTTTTTCTATTTTTTTAGTAGAGACCAGGAAGGGAGTCTCACTTTCTGCTCAGGCTGGTCTCAAACTCGTGAGTTTAAACAATCCACCTGCCTTGGCCCTCCAGAGTGCTAGGATTACAGGCATGAGCCACCATGCCCGGCTATTTTGTACATTCTTAAAAATACAGTGGAGTTTATATCCACATACCCACAGTTACACATACACATTCACTTGTCTCTTTATTTGAATATAAGACAGGCATATTAAATTCCTAATGAACAGCCAGGTGCCCTGGTTCACACCTGTAATCCTAGCACTGTGGGAGGCTGACGTGGGAGGATTGCCTCAGCTCACAAGTTCAAGACCAGACTAAGCTAAAGCCAGACCCCATCTCTAAAGATAGCCAGGCATTGTAGTGGGCACCCATAGGCCCAGCTACTTGGGAGACTGAGGCAAGAGAATCTCTTGAGCCCAAGAGTTTGAGGTTGCTGGGAGCTATGATGCCACGGCACTCTACCGAGGGCAACAAAGTGAAAGTCTGTTTCAAAAACAAAAACAAAAAACTTCCTAATGAAAAAAGTATTTCTTGACTTGCAGTCTGAGCTAAAAACAAATTCCCGCTTGTGAGGCCCTATGATAATTCCATTGTGACACTATTAACACATGCTCCAAAAGAGAGCTCAACTGACAAATGATAATGAATAAAATGTGATTATGTCCATACAATGAAATGTTATTCATGCATAAAACAGAATGAAGTACTGATACATGTTACAATATGGATTAATCTTGCTAAAGATTATGCTAAATCAAAGAAACTAGTCACAGAAGACCACATATTGTATGGTTCCATTTGCATGAAATGTCTAGAGTAAGGAAATTTGTATAGACAGAAAATAGGTAAGTATGCAAGAAGAGGTGAGGAGTCACTCTAGTGGAACAAGTCCTAATGGTTTCTTTTGGTGATAAAAATGTTCTAAAATTGACTGTCATGATGGTTGCACAACTCTGTAAATATTCTAGTAACCACTAAATTGTATGCTCTAAGTGGTAAGTAGTATGACATGTGAATTATATTTCAGTAAAGCTGTTATATATAAAAGAGAGATATAAAAGATATAATAAAATTAATATAATTTTCTGTACTGCATTGCATGGTTAAAGTCAGTATCATTATTTCCCTTTCTCCTACAAAATAACTAGACCTTGGCTCGGTGCCTGTGGCTCAGCGGGCTAAGGCGCCAGCCACGTACACCTGAGCTGGCAGGTTCGAATCCAGCCCGGGCCCGCCAAACAACGACGGCTGCAACCAAAAAAAAAATGGCCGGGCGTTGTGGCGGGCGCCTGTGGTCCCAGCTACTTGGGAGGCAGAGGCAAGAGACTCGCTTGAGCCCAGGAATTGGAGGTTGCTGTGAGCTATAATGCCACAGCACTCTATCCAGGGTGACAGCTTGA
>CAUYON010192955.1:0-17419 GCA_963573935.1 Arctocebus calabarensis
TTTTTTTTTTTGAGACAGAGCCTCAAGCTGTCACCCTGGATAGAGAGCTGTGGCATCACAGCTCACAGCAACCTCCAATTCCTGAGCTCAAGCAAGTCTCTTGCCTCCGCCTCCCAAGTAGCTGGGACTACAGGCGCCTGCTACAACGCCCGGCCATTTTTTGGTTGCAGCCGTCATTGTTGTTTGGCGGGTCCTGGTGCTGGATTCGAACCCGCCAGCTCAGGTGTACGTGGCTGGCGCCTTAACCCGTTGAGCCACAGGCGTCCAGCCGGACTGTTTGAGTTTGAGATCACCCTGAGCAACAATGAGACCTTGTCTCCAAAAAAAAAATAGCTGTGTGGGGCGGCGCCTGTGGCTCAAAGGAGTAGGGCACCGGCCCCATATGCCGGGGCTGGGTTTGAACCCACCACCTCCGGCATATGGGGTTGGTGCCCTACTCCTTTGAGCCATAGGTGCCACCCCAAAATAATTTTTTCTCCTTTAAAATTACGTATTTTAGAACTTGGAGATTAAGAAATCTAGTAAAATAATCAATTATTAAAAAATTGAATTGAGTTATCGGCTTCCACCATTAAATAAAACCTGGTTACTTCTTGAAACTCCCAGGAACATTCTGAAAATCAAAACTCTTCCTCAGGATTGTGCTTTAAGCGCAGCAGATCAGGCTAATTGGCAAAGTGGTCAGCCTATAAAGGTCTTCACTACAAGTCTGACTACCCAGGTTTTTTCCTGAAGATCTAGTTTCACAGTTGCTCCCAAGACCTAATGCCTGACCTGAGCCTAGCTGCAAAAGGTGGACAACCAATGGAAAGTCAGGATACTCCCTGGATGCAGTCCTGGAAAGCAAATCTCCGGGTATTTTTCCTAATGGAAGGCACCCTACACAGATCCTCCCCTGCAAGAAGCAGTCAAAGAGATGCCACGCCCATAATCCTACCTCCTTATAATAAACTAAAAAGGCTGGTATGATAGAATCAGGTGTACCTGTCCAAATAAACTTGCCCCCCCTCCCGCAGGGTCAGGTTCATGGCCCTCCTAGGAAATAGGAATGCCACCAATTGCTGCCCTCCCTGACCCTTTAAATCCCCATCCACCATAACCCACGTGTGGAATTTCTTTCTTGATTTCATCCCACCTGTATTCAGGTGGCAATAAAGACCACATTATTTAACAGAAAAAAAAAATTGATGAATCTAGGTGAAGGGTGTATGGCTATTCACTGCACATATACCATTTTTACAACTTTTCTCTAGGTTTGAATGTTTAAAAAATAGTAGAGTCTAAGTCAAGAGTCTTTGTTTTCTTATGACTCTATCCTGCTAAATATAACCAAATTTTCTAGTGTTTCACATGGAAAGTTCTTGGCTTATAATGACTAATCTTTAATATAGATACTTTTTTTTTGAGACAGAGTCTTGCTTTGTCGCACTCAGTAGAGTGCCATAGTGTCACAGCTCACAGCAACATCCAACTCTTAGGTTTTTTTTTTTTGAGACAGAGCCTCAAGCTGTCACCCTGGATAGAGAGCTGCGGCATCACAGCTCACAGCAACCTCCAATTCCTGGGCTCAAGCGAGTCTCCTGCCTCTGCCTCCCAAGTAGCTGGGACCACAGGCGCCCGCCACAACGCCTGGCCTTTTTTTTTTTTTTTTTTGGTTGCAGCCGTCATTTTTTGCTTGGCAGGCCGGGCTGGATTCGTACCCGCCAGCTCAGGTGTACGTGACTGGCGCCTTAGCCCGCTGAGCCACAGGCGCCGAGCCTTTTTAAGTAGTTTTAAGTTTGTTTATTTATTTATTTATTTATTTTTGAGACAGAGCCTCAAGCTGTCACCCTGGATAGAGTGCTGTGGCATCACAGCTCACAGCAACCTCCAATTCCTGGGTTCAAGTGAGTCTCTTGCCTGTGCCTCCCAAGTAGTTGGGACTACAGGCGCCTGCCACAACGCCCAGCCATTTTTTGGTTGCAGTCATCATTATTGTTTGGCAGGGCCCAGGCTGGATTCGAACCCGTCAGCTCAGGTGTACGTGGCTGGCGCTTTAGCCTGTTGAGCCACAGGCGCCAACCCCCAACTTTTCGGTTTAAGGGATTCTCTTGCCTCAGCCTCCCAAGTAGCTGGGACTACAGGCACCCACCACAACGCCTAGCTAAGTTTTGTTGCAGTTGTCATTGTTGTTTTAGCTGGCCTGGGCAAGGTTCAAACCCTCTAGCCTTGGTGTACGTGGCTGATGCCATAACCAGTGTGCTACAGGCACTGAGCCTATGTTTAAATACTTTTAAATTAATTTATGTTTTCCACATATGTTAGCATTTTTAGAAGTCTTATTAGTGAATTTTGCCAAATGACCAATTTACTGACTTTACCAAATTTACTGATTTATCATAATTATTTTTCTTTTAGCCTGTATAAAGCTTATAGCAGTTCATCTGATAAGATGATTTTAAGAGCCTTTTTATTGCAAAGCTAAACAGCAAGGAAACAAAGAAAAACAAAGCTTAGAATTTTGCCAAGTTTTAATTGCTTGGTTTTTACTTGCAGCCCCTCTAAGCATTTAGTATTGGTGCATTTGTGTCATTATATTGGAATGTTTGCTAGCCAAGAACAACGTGCACAAATTTGGAATTTCTAATGTAAAAATGTAAATAAAGAAAAATCTTATTTCTGGATTGAGCAAATCCTTAACACAGTTGAAGATCAGCTCCCTGAAACTATAGCTAGATACAGTTAGGTCAATACAGGGACCCTCTACTGAGTGAAATAGAGGGAAAAGAATTAGTCCACAGCCCAGCCTGAGCTTCTAACCCCAGAGCAGGGAAGGTGAGGGGCAAAGAGAAGAAGCCTGGAGAGAATGAGGAATGCCTAAAGACCCCAGAATCCTGGCTCCCCAAGTTTTTCAGAACTATACATCTATCCAGTATAAATTGAGGATATCTTTTTTTTTTTTTTTTTTTGCAGTCTTTGGTCGGGGCTGGGTTTGAACCCGCCACCTCTGGCATATGGGGCTGGGGCCCTACTCTTTTGAGCCACAGGGCGCTGGCCCCATATGATAGTGGATTCAAACCCAGCCCTGGCCAAAACTGCAAAAAGAAAAAAAAATGAGGATATCTTTTTAAAAGAAACAAGTTTTATGCAAACGGGGGAAATTGTGTGCTTTATGTAAATTTGTAGCTTTGGAAAATTCCACAATTGGTCATTCAGCAAACCAATATTAGAACCCTTAGTTCCCTTCACAGAGAAGGCAAGGTCAAATAAGGAGGAGCTGATAGGTCTAATCTTTGCATCCAGAAAGAATTCTGCTTCAAGTTCCCTGTCCACCCAAAGCAGATTCTCTAGTCAGAGAAAATTGATGGTCAGGGACTTAAGACACCAGTAGTGGTCCTTTAAACTGGCTAGCTGAGATGGGCGGCTGTATAGCTCTGAGTTCCCTGAAGGCAGCAGCTATGCCTGCTATGTTTTCTGCAGCATCCTCAGCATCCAGCAGTGTCTTGCACACCGTAGGAACCCAAAACTCTGCTGAATGAATTAATAAAGGAATGAACAAATTCTGAAATTAAAAGACAGAAGACTAGAACAGCAAAAATTTAAAACAAAGGAAAAAAGCAATGCAGAAGAGGCACAGAAAGTTACAGCAAGGTGTCAAAGAAAAAGCTACCTGCAGCAGAAAACACTGGGAAAGGATGTAGAAGAGGAAAAATTGAGCAGAAAAGGGAAGAAAAATGTGCTGTATATATAACTACTTAAAGGGAGCTACTAGTTATTAGAAATGAAATATTAGCTGATTAGTTACATCTAATACATATTATCTATTTCTATCTAGAAGCAACTAATATTTACAAATAAAAATAAAAGATAATTTCAAAAAACAGATCATGCCAAATCTTATAGACAACAGGAAAAGAAGAAATACTTCAAAATCATTCTACATCATCTAGATACATCTGATATTAAAATTGGAAAAAATATATTATTATAAAGGAAAATTATAAACACATTTCACTTATAAATGAGGATGTGATATCCTAAACAACGCATTAACAAGCTGAATTTAAAATTAATGTTCAAGTAATATACTTTGGTCAAAATTAAATCCAATTTATGTGAGAATTAGTCACTATTTTCTTTTCTTTTCTTTTCCTTTCCCTCACCCCTCCCTTCTGTTTACTCTCCCCTTCCCTCAACCCCTTCCATGTCATTGTCATTAATTGTTGTCATATCAAAGGTGAATATATAGCATTCATGCCATTCTTATGTTGTATCACTAAGAATAATGTGTTCTACCTCCATCCAGGTTAATACAAATGCTGCAAAATTTTTTAAAAATTTAAAAAAAAAATTCCATTTTTTTAAAATGGCTGAATAGTATTCCATGGTATACATATACCACAGGTTGCCAATCCATTCCTGGGTTGAGGGGCATTTAGGCTGTTTCCACATTTTAGCGATTGTAAATTGAGCTGCGATAAACAGTCTAGTGCAAGTGTCTTTATAATAAAAGGTTTTTTTTTCTTCTGGATAGATGTCCAGTAATGGGATTGCAGGATCAAACGGGAGGTCTAGGTTGAGTTCTTTCAGGTTTCTCCATACTTCCTTCCAAAAAGGTTGTATTAGTATGCAATCCTACCAGCAGTGTGAAAGTGTTCCTTTCTCTCCACATCCACACCAGCATCTGTAGTTTTCAGATTTTGTGATAAAGGCCATTCTCGCTGGAGTTAGATGATATCTCAGGGTGGTTTTAATTTGCATTGCTCCAATAATTAGGGATGATGAGCATTTTTTCATGTGTTTGCTAGCCATTCACAAGGTTCTGTTCATCTCTTTTCCCCTTTGATGTATGGGATCATTAGTTTTTTTCTTGTGGATTAAGTGAAGTTCTGTATAGATCCTAGTTTTTTTTCTTTTTTTGTAGAGACAGAGTCTCACTTTGTCGCCCTCGGTAGAGTGCTGTGGCATCACACAGCTCACAGCAACCTCCAACTCCTGGGCTTAGGCAATTCTTTTGCCTAAGCCTCTCGAGTAGCTGGGACTACAGGCGCCTGCCACAATGCCCGGCTATTTTTCTGTTTTGCACTTCGGCCGAGGCCGGGTTTGAACCCGCCACCTTCGGTATATGGGCCAGCACCCTACTCGATGAGCCACAGGCGCCGCCCTAGATTCTAGTTATTAAGCTTTTGAGAACGTTCTGTTCATCTCTCTTGCCCATTGATGTATGGGATCATTGGTTTTTTTTCTTGTGGATTAATTAAAGTTCTGTATGGATCCTAGTTACTAAGATTTTTTCTGATTCAAAATCTGCAAATATCCTTTCCCATTGTGTAGGTTGTCTATTTGCTTTGGTGGTTGTCTCCTTGGCTGTACAGAAGCTTTTCAGTTTAATTAAATCCCATTTGTTTATTATTGCTGTTGTTGCTATTGCCACGGCAAACTTCTTCATAAAGTCTTTCCCCAGGCCAATATCTTCCAGTGTTTTTCTTGTTCTTTCTTTGAGGATTTTTATCATTTCATGCTTTAAATTTAAGTCCTTTATCCATCTTGAATCATTTTTTGTGAGTGGAGAAAGGTGCGGGTCCAGTTTCAGTCTTTTACATGTGGCTATCCAGTTCTCCCAGCTCCATTTATTGAATAGGGAGTCTTTTCCCCAGTGGACATTCTTGTTTGGTTTATTGAAGATTAGGTGCTTGTAAGTTGTTGTTTTCATTTCCTGGTTTTCTATTCGATTCCAAATGTCTATGTCTCTATTTGTGTGCCAGTACCATGCTGTCTTGACCACTATGACCTTGTTGTATAGCCTAAAATCTAGTATGGTGATGTTTGTTTTGTTACTAAGAATTGCCTTAGCTATACGGGGGTATAGCTTTTTCTGGTGCCATACAAAATGCAAAATCATTTTTCCAAGTCTTGAAAATAGGTATTTTAATAGAGATGGTGTTGAATTGGTAGATTGCTCTGGAAAGTATAGACATTGTAACAATGTTGATTCTTCCCAGCCATGAACATGGCATGTTCTTCCATTTGTTAAAGTCCTCTGTTATTTCCTTTCTTAGGGTTTCATAATTTTCCTTATAGAGATCCTTCACCTCTTTTGTTAAGTATATTCCTAAGTATTTCATCTTCTTTGGGGCTATGGTGAAGAGAGTTGTGTCCTTAACCTTTCATCTTGGCGTATACAAAGGCAACTGACTTGTGGACATTGATTTTATATGCTGAGACATGACTGTATTTTTTGATGACTCCCAAGAGTCTTGTGGTTGAATCTTTAGGGTTCTCTAAGTATGAGATCATATCCTCAGCAAAGAAGGAGAGTTTGACCTCCTCTGCTCCCATTTGGATGCCCTTTATTTTCTTGTCTTACCTAATTGTATTGGCTAAAACTTCCATCACTATGTTGAATAATGGTGACAGAGGACAACCTTGTCTGGTTCCAGTTCTAAAAGGAAAAGCTTTCAGTTTTACTCCATTCAGTAAAATATTAGCTGAGGGTTTGTCATAGATGGCTTCAATCAGTTTAAGAAATGTGCCACCAGGGGAGGTGCCTGTGGCTCAAGGAGTAGGGCGTCGACCCCATATACTGGAGGTGGCGGGTTCAAACCCAGCCCCGGCCAAAAACTGCAAAAAACCCCAAAACAAAACAAAACAAAGAAATGTGCCACCAATGCCTATACTCCTCAGTGTTCTGATTAGAAAAGGATGCTGGATTTTATCGAATGCTTTTTCCGCATCTATTGAGAGGATCATATGGTCTTTGTTTTTGCTTCTGTTGATATGGTGAATAAGGTTTATGGACTTGAGTATGCTAAACCAGCCTTGCATCCCCAGAATGAAACCTACTTGATTAGGATGTATGACTTTTTTGATGATAAGCTGTAATCTATTGGCTAGAATTTTGTTGAGAATTTTTGCATCTATATTCATTAGTGAAATTGGTCTGAAATTCTCCTTTTTGGTTGGGTCTTTTCCTGGTTTTGGTATCAGGGTGATGTTTGCTTCATAGAACGTGTTGGGGAAGATTCCTTCCTCAAAAAATTGAGATTTTTTTTTTTGGAATAATTTCTATTAGTCTATTTTTTGAGAGTTTGGAAAGAAATAATAAGAGGAAGTTAACTGATGATTCCATACTGAACCTCAGAGTCAAAGCATTCTATGATAGACATACTCCTATCTGACAAAGTGAATGTTACTTTCTTTGCATTATTATTATTATTATTGCTCAATATTTCGTTGCAGCAATCATCTGATTTCTGAATGTATTTATCTTCGTTCATTCTTTACGAGGTTTTTGTTTCTAGTCTTTATCTTAAACATTGTTATTGTTATTACATTTTAAGCCTTTTTATCTTTGTGACGGCAAAAAGTGGAAATCAAATAAACACATGTATATGTATAGAGAAAATAAAAAAATAAAATATTGCTTGCTGATCAAAAAAAGAAATGAATTATTAGCTGATTAGTTATATCTAATACATATTATCCTTATATGTAATATAAATTATACCTTACTAGCTTATTATACCAGCAAAATACACATTCTATCAACATATGAATTCTAGAAATCCTCTTCTGAAAAGCAAAAGGGTTGATATAAAAATCAGGCAAAGACATTACAAGAAGAGGAAATTACATATCAATACATATCAATGAAAAATATTAGCAAACCAATCCAATAATATATAAAAAACACAATATACTATGACGAAGTATAGTATTTTTATCCCCAAAATACAACATTTAAAAATCAGCATTCACAAAAGAAATCAACATTTCGATATTTGAAAATCAGTCAATGTAATTCATCATATTAGTAAATTTAAAAAGGCAAAATGTTTGATAATAGATGTAAAAAAAAGCATTACAGAAAATTCAACATTCATTTATGATTAAAACTCTCAGCAAATCAGGAGTAAAAGGGAACTTCCTCAACCTCAGAAATGCCATCTTAAAAAAACAAACATGATACTCAATGACCAAAGACTGAACACTTTTCCTCTGGGGTTGAGGAAAGGGTAAAGATGTTTACTTTTACCACTCTGATTAAACATAGTACTAGACTCTCCAATCAGTGCAATAAGGCAGGAAAAAGAAAAGGTATACAGATTGGAAACAATTATGCTAAGTGAAATAATCAAGTTTAAAAAATACAAACTGTATAAAAATGCAAATTAATCTCTAATGACAAAACAGATCAGTGGTTGATTAGGTAGTAGGTGGGGGAAAAGATTACAAAGGAGCACAAAAAAATTGGGGGGAATGATGATGGATATATTTATTATTCTGATTATGGTAATGTTTTCACACAACCCTATAGTGTACATAGGGTACACACACCCTATACACCTGTACAAACAGCATCTTTTAAACATGTGTCTTTTATTGTCCGATATATCTGAATAAAGCTGTGAATAACAGGACTTAAAGACAAATCAAACTAATAAAAAAAAGTTCAGGGGTGAAGTGTATAAGAGTTCTGATTACCTTGGAAGAGAATGTAGATTTCTATGCACATTTTGAAAAGAGCCAGAAAGCGTTAATAGAAAAGTATGATTTTAAGATCACCAGATTTAGCAAGTAAATCTGGGCATGGTGGCTCACACCTCTAATCCTAGTAGCATATTCAGAGGCCAAGGCAGGCGGATCACTTGGGGCAGAGGTGAGACCCATCTCTAAGAAAGATTTTTAAACTGGCCAGGTATGGTGGCAAGTGTCACCTGGGAGGGAGGAGAGTCCCAGCTAGTCCCAGCTAGTCTTTTTTTGTTTTTTTAGAAATAGAGTCTCACTTTATTGCCCTCGATGGAGTGCCGTGGTGTCACAGCTCATAGCAATCTCCAGCTCCGTGGGCTTAGGTGATTCTCTTGCCTCAGCCTCCTGAGTAGCTGGGACTACAGGTGCCCACCCCAACGGCCAGCTATTATTTTGCAGTTTGGCAGGGGCTGAATTTGACCCTGCCACCCTTGGTATATGGGGCCAGCACCCTACTCACTGAGCCACAGGCACTGCCTAGTCCCAGCTACTCTTAAAGCTTAGACAGGAGGATATCACTTGACCCCAGGAATTTGAGGTTGCAGTGAGTTATGATGACACAACTTTACTTTAGGCCCAGCAATAGAACAATACCCATTCTCAAAATAAATAAATAAATAAATGGATTAAATATATACATATACATGACTCCAAGTTTAACTTGAATTAAATAATTTTAAATAATGAGATTCAGAAAATATGATTTAAGTGTACAGTTTATTCTAACACAAAGGTTGAGGATAGCCACCTGAGGAAAATAGACTCCAAAGAGATGTGGGGAGGTCAGTGCTCCAAAATGGGGAAGTTAAACAACTTTAGCAGGGTCACAACATTTTCTGTACCAGGCCAGTACATTCTTTAAAGCAGTTTGATTAATATAGCTTGTTATAGTCCAAGGAAGATTGTTTTAACATTCTATGAGGAGTAATGTTCAGGGAGTGGGTGTTAGAGAGGGTCTTCTCTCTGGCACCACTTTGTTATTCCTAATTGTTTACAAGAAAAACAGAAGTTCTAGCTGTATGCTAGGTGACTCGGGCTACACAGCCATATTCTTCTCAAGGTTCAGAATAATTTAAAGTTGGAACAGTTTTTAACATTTGAATTATTTTATCTTACACAATGGATAACTGTTTACTATAAATACATCCTAAATATTACATGAAATGTAATGTACCAACATTGGTGTTTATCTGAAACCTAAGACATTAAACAGCTGTCTTAATTTTGTGGAAGAAAATTAATGCATTTAGAGTTTGGATGCATTTTGGACTTTAGATATTTATAGGACAAATAACAAATATCCCAAATGGATAAAATCCTCCCTACCACTAAAATTATAAAGATTCTCTCTTATACTGAACCTCTCAAAACTGAAGCCCCATTCCAAATCTCTTTCACTTTTAAGGACATGCCCCAGTATTTCATTAAGCAATCCTAGCTGTTGTGTTTCAGACTTTCAAATTTCTTCAAGGGCCGAGGGAAAATTCAGATTTAACTGGCCTTGTATTTTATTTGGCAAGCCTAGAAGATGTCTTATCCGAAGTGTATGAAATCAAGTCTCTTAAAAGGGTACCTGTTTGAGGCTCTGCGCCTGTGGCTTAACGGGCTAAGGCACCAGCCATGTAAACCTGAGCTGGCTGGTTCGAATCCAGCCTGTGCCCACCAAACAACAATGATGGCTGCAACCAAAATATGGCCGGGCGTTGTGGCGGGCACCTGTAGTCCCAGCTACTTGGGAGGCAGAGGCAGGAGACTTGCTTGAGCCCAGGAATTGGAGGTTGCTGTGAGCTGTGATGCTACAGCACTCTCTCCACGGTGATAGCTTGAGGCTCTGTCTCAAAAACAAAACAAAAAAACAGATAGAGTGTGGCGCCTGTGACTCAAAGGAGTAGGATGCTGGCCCCATATGCCAAACCCAGCCCCAGCCAAAAACTGCAAAAAAAAAAAAGGGTACCTGTTTGAATTCATAGTTTATTTTGACTGAGATGAAGCTGGTGAACTGCTTGTACAACAAAGGCTGTATGCCCCATGTTCAGCATAGAGCTTTACAGCTGGTGCTCAGGCAATATTTTTTGCTCTGCATAATGGGTGAAGATAGGGACTTCATCCAACTTGCTCACCATTTTCTCTACAGGGCCTATTACAATGCCTGGTGCTCAATGAATATATGAGTAAATGAATAGCTGCTTTTCATGCCCCAGAAAATGGCAGCATTGACCTTTTAACTCCAGTCCTTGTGGTTGGCGGATTGATTTCTTAGGCAGGTCCCTGTTCTGGTTTTGGGCTTGTTTCTTCATTTTTGCTATGTGTTTCTCAGATTGCTATTTCTTTTATTTTGTGTGTGACACACCTACTTTTACCCACAATGCCTCACTCTTGTTTTCTTGTTTTTCACTTTGGCATCTGGGTGATTGCTCTTGAGACTCTCAGGCCCTTAGCCCTTTGGGAAACTGAAAGTCTGAAATACAACAGCTAAGATTGCTAATGAAATACTAGAGCATGTCCTTAAGAGCTAAGGAGATTTGGGATGGGGCTTCAATTTTGTGGAGCAGTTTAGGATTAATGAAAATATTATGTTAGTGGTGGGGAGGGTTTTACGTATTTAGGATTTTTGTTATCTGTCCTATAAATATCTGAAATGCAAAATGTATCCAAATGCTAAATGCATCCATTTTCTTCCATAAAATTAAGAATTTAAGGTTCTTCCCTGTAGTTTATTCCCACAAATGAGCGGAGATTATAGATGTTATTTCTAGTGAGAGAAGGCCAGTGTGAAGAAAAATGTCTTGTGCTTCGAGGATTTTAGAATTATAAAGAATCTCAGGAATAACTTAGTATAACTCCCATACTTAGTATCAACTGTCTTGTTTTGAAGATGATTATGAAGCCCAGAGACTTTCCCAGGATCACACAGTGAATGACATCAGTGAATGAAAAAGGTACCACCAAACTCTACAACCCAGTTTCTAGTTTTTATTAACAGTAGTCCAGGAAGGGGTAGCAGCTACAGGGTAGAGGAATAGTAAAATCAAGTCAAGCATACTGTGCTAAGCAGACATGCTATTCTTGTTGACATGTAAAATATTGTCTTTGGGTGTTTTTGAGTCCAAGCCTTCCTCCACCTTTAAAGTTTCTTGTACCTACGTGTGTCCCATCCTGATTTATTCTTCCTGTACGGTTGTATTTTTGTTATGGGGAAAAAAAACAACTTGACCTTTGAGAATAAAGAGTAACAATATTTCCAAAAGTCTAATAAAAATCATACATTTCCCCAACATAAGACTACCCAGGTTTACAAATAAGTTGTAGTTCTCTACTTTTAGCTGTAGACATAATTCTGGGTGATGGTTCTTGGTTTTATCCATGCTACAGATACTGGAAACATTCACATTTATTTTTATTGTTAAGGTGACCCCAAAATTGTCACTGCAAACTTTGCTTTTAATTCAGACATGCAAAGGGAAGATGAGACCAAAGCTATTTTTAAAATAAATACAAATTGGAAAATTAAGTTACTAATAAACGCAATGTGTATAATAAGAAATATTTTAAAACATGGGATCCCCAAGCAAAAAATAGTAAAATGTGTCATTGGTGTTGAAACTGGAAACCACACAACATTGTGACATTGCTAAATTAAGCTTAGGTTACTGTGGTTTAGGTGACCTCACAGCTCTGGCTCGTTTCTATGGTAAAGAAATTTTCATATTTTAGGAAGTGGAGGGTAAAACGGTGGCAGAGATTGCTCGATGGACAGAACACCTGCCCTGGGTTTTTTCCTTAGATGTAAATGTCTGAGATAGTTTTAAGCTGCTATGAGGATGATACAGGCTTTCACACAAGCGCAGTTACATTGAGGAAGAAGAATAAGGTAAGAAGAGAGGGTGAATACCACATTTTGTAAATAGGAAAAAAGAAGTTCTGCAGGAATTCATCAAATATTAAGTTTTCCTATAGAGAATACAGTAAAGAGAAAGAATCCTCCTATCAACTTCCAGCACAAATGAATTAGAGAAAAATGCAACTGAACAGACGTACTTACCCCTCCCAAGGGAAGATGAGGTCTTATTACGGTAGGTAGTACCGTGGCAAATGTTTCGAGAGTGCCAGTGGAGAGATGGTACAGATACCGGAAACGTTAGCATTCACTTTTGTCGTTAAGGTCACGCAAGAATTGTCACTGCAACCTTTGCTCTGCGTTCAGACTTGGCAACTCCGCATGCTGCAGGTGGAGTGTGCCAGGGACGGGGGAGCTGGGATGCAGCCCTGCAATCTGTGCTCGCAGGGGTCTGCCCCGCCTCCCGAGGCTGCATTGCAGTGGGCTGTGCTAGGTTCTTGTGTGTGGAAGGATAGGAGGCCTTTCTGCAGCAGGAGGGACTCGAAGCACAGGGAGGATCATGATATCATTTAAGGCATACGATCCTGAGATGCTCTGGGTCTCGCATCCCCCAATTTGGGCCGAAAGACTAAGAGCGGTCCCCGTTAGCGCCCGGAGCAGCGGTTGCAATGCTTCGTCCGGTCCGGCAAGGGCCGCTAGGAGCGAGTCGCGGCGTGGGGCCGCTCTCGTCGACGGTTCGTCTCTGTAGCGCCCCCTCCCCCGCCCGCGGCCGCGGGTGGGAGGACGCGGAGGCCGCCGGCGCGTGCGCGTGCGCGTTCCTCGGTGCAGCCAGTCTGCGTGCGTGAGTGGGAGGTGGCAGGCCTGCGACTCTGGCTTTCGCGACTGACTGTTCTAGCGCGACGTCTACAGCCATGAACCGGTTCGGTACCCGGTTGGTGGCAGCCACGGCGACTCCGTCGCCACCGACGAAAATCCGCAGCAATGAGAACCTGGATAAAATCGATATGTCTTTGGGTGAGGGACTGAGCCGGCGTGGGGGGAGGGTGTGGTGGAACCCAGTGGCGCGGTCTGTGGGGGAAGGGGCGGTTGGCCGCAGTTGCCGATCGAGTTCGCGCGAGGGGCCCTGAGGCGGGCGCGGGCCTGGGCCGAGCCTGAGGGACGCGGGGGGCCTGAGGCGGGCGGCTGGGGCTGAGGAGGGGCTGTGGGGGTCGCGGGGTGCGTCCCCTGCCCCCCGAGGGGCGCCGCCGGCTCCCGCGGCTCTTTGTGAGGAAAACTCGGCGAGTTTCCGTCGAGCGTGTTCGCTGTGGGCGTTTTCGGGACCACGGGGAAGGCGCGAGGAAGCTTATTTGTGAAGAGAGGTCTCTGAGAACGCGGCGATCAGTTCCGACCGGCGGGTCCAGGAAGGGCTCCGCGGGCGGGCAGCCCGGTGCCCGGGACGCCGCCACCCTGACGGCGCCGCTACGTGCGGCCGTCGGAAGGGCCCTTCTCGCGGTTCTGTGCGCTGTTCTGCTGAGCGGAGCCGAGGAAAGCACGTTCTCCCTGTCCAGGCCTCAAAGTTAGTTAGTTAGAAAAAGAAAAGGCGTAAAGGAAGAAGGGATGTGTGGGGATCGCTGAGGAGCCAGGTAAAGAGAAGGGTTGAGCTCGTCTGGGAAGGGTGGCGTGGTTTGCAGCCCATGATACAGAAAGGAGGAGTTGGTGATTCGATTGAGAATTCAGAGTCTCTGGCCGAGCTGGGCTAAGTAAGGAATTGCATTTTTGTCCGGATTCAAGTGGTGGCATTGGGTGCAGCCAGCCCTGCCAGCTCTCGGTGTGGCCTGCAGGTGGATTCCAGTACCTGCCTGGTGGCTTCAAGGTGTGACTTCCCTGGGGACGGTGTTCAGGATGATATCCGTCATGCAGATATTCTTTTGGTTTGTCATTTCTTCCCATTTGTTTGGTTTCTCTCGCGGTTGGGAAAAATTTTGATCGAAAGCCAAGAACTCTTGGTTTCTAGGATCGCCACAGGTCAGAACCCCATGTGTGAATTAAGTAAATTATCAGAATAACAGATTGGCTTTAAGTCTCCACTTACTGCACCTCAGAAGGGAGCCTGGAAGAAACGAAATTCGTGTGAGCTAGGTGGTGGAGCCAGGGTTTCATTCTCGCTCTGGAGCCCCCAGCTATAGATGTCCTAAGGAAATGTCAAACATTTTCACACCAATACGTTTCTTAAGTTTCTAGGTTTTTTGGTTTGCTTTTGTGCATGCATTCTATTTGGTGAGTAGGGTGTTTAAGTGAAGAAAATCAAGGGGTAATCCTCTTTGAGGGAGAAATCTAGTGCTTTAGAAAGCTGAAATAGAACTTAGTCTCTGTTCTCTCCCCTGAGAACATACAGTCTTTCTTTTAGTAAGAATTGTACAGAAATGGGGTGAAGACCTTACTGTCTATTTTGGATGATTATGGTGCTTTGTGAATATTTCATCTGCAGGTTTTCAGAGGTTGTAGAATCTGATTATTTTTATTTTTTTTTTTGGTAGAGACTGAGTCTCACTGTGTCTCCCTCAGTATAGTGCCATGGCATCACAGCAACCTCCAACTCCTGGGCTTAGGCGATTCTCTTGCCTCAGCCTCCCAAGTGGCTGGGACTACAGGCGCCTGCCACAATGTCCAGCTATTTTTTGTTGCAGTTTGGCCAGGCCGGGTTTGAACCCGCCAACCTTCCTATAATGGGGCCGACACCCTACTCACTGAGCCACAGGCGCCGCCCTACTTTTTTGTTTTAAATCATGGCTGTGGTTGGTTTATATGAATTTCACATAGAATATCTATCAGGTTTATCTAGCTGGCCTCATGGCTCAGTTTATTTAAAAAATGGGTATTATGAATACTAAATAGGATTTTTGTACGAATTAAGTGGGTACATATCAGAACAACGTGTATTAATTAGTACTCAGTTACTATGACTATTGTTATTACCATGTACTATATACACCTGGTGCTATGGAAGAAACTGTGAGTAGCTCATTGTAAGGGATTTGTGTTTTCTTCTGATGCCAACCTGTCTATTCATTAGGTAGAAGGAAGCCATTTTCTTCTTTTAGATTGGGAGATTCCTCTTTGCCATAGTACTCATTTAACTCATTTGAGGATTTAGGTAATAAATGTTTAAGTGTGAAATGTAATTTTATATTTAATGCAGTTTGTATGCTTTGCTACTTTTACTTTTTAGTTATGTTTAGACTCTGCTCTATTTTAGAACTAACCTTATTAGTTGGAATTGTATTCTGCCTTTTAAAAATTTTTTAAATTTTTTTAGAGACAGAGTCTCACTTTATCGCCCTCGGTAGAGTGCCATAGCCTAATAGCTCACAGCAACCTCCAACTCCAGGGCTTAGGTGATTCTCTTACCTCAGCCTCCCAAATAGCTGGGACTACAGGCGCCAGAGGTGTTTTTTTGTTGTTGTTGCAGTTTTGCTGGGGCTGGGTTTGAACCTGCCACCCTTGGTATATGGGGCCGGCACCCTACCCATTGAGCTATAGGCACCACCCGTATTATACCTTTTTTGTTTTTAATGGTCCCAGACCAAATTTGTTGTTTTGCGGTACTGAGATTTTTAGACTTGTGATGAAGAGTAAATAGCACCCTGTTAAAGGAAAGTAGTGTTTTATAACTAGTGTCTTTCTAACTATTCCATTTCGCTCATTAAGCATTTAAAATGTGGTAGGGTGCTCCCACTGAATCGGCATGGTGTGGGGGTGTTTTGCACACCTTTTGAGTATGGGACATAACCACAAGAGGGACTCTACCTAACACTCTTGTCTCTAAAAATAGCTGAGTGTTGTCCCAAGTGCCTGTAATGCCAGCTACTCCAGAGGCTAAGGCAAGAAAGCCTTGAGCCCAAGAGTTTGAGATTGCTGAGTGCTGTGAGGCCACAGCACTCGATCAAGAGTGACAGAGTGGCTCGGCGCCTATGGCTCAACGGGCTAAGGCACCAGCCACGTACACCAGAGCTGGCGGGTTCGAATCCAGCCTGGGCTCGCCAAACAACAATGACAGCTGCAACCAAAAAATGGCCGGGCATTGTGGCGGGCCCCTATGGTCCCAGCTACTTGGGAGGCAGAGGCAGGAGACTTGCTCAAGCCCAGGAATTGGAGGTTGCTGTGAGCTGTGACCATGGCACTCCTCCAGGGTGACAGCTTGAGGCTCAAAAAAAAAAAGTGACAAAGTGAGACTCTGTCTCAAAAAAGTTTTTGACTATGTATAATTTCTTTGGTTTGTTTTATAAGTTATCAAAATCAATACTAATTATCTCGTAGCTCACAGCAACCTCAAACTTTTGACCTCAAGTAATCCTCCTGCCTCAACCTCCCAAGTAGCTGGGACTATAGGCATTCGCCAGGATTCTTGGCTAGTTTTTCTATTTTTAGTAGAGATGGGATCTTGTTCTTTTTCAAGCTTGTCTTGACCTTGTGAGGTCAGGCAATCTACCCACCTTAGCCTCCCAGAGTGTTAGGATTACAGGTGTGAGCCACTGTGCCAGGCTGAGAAAGTGGATATCTCTTAAATGAGTATTTTTGGCATCTGGTAACCTTTAAGAGCTATAAATAGGAATCTTTAGTACATTTAGTTTTCTGGTCTTTCACATAGTTCTGTTGTGTTATTACAAGCAATATGATATTTGTGAATTACCTTGGGGTAGTTTGAAAGGATTTTTGGGTATATAGAAGCTTAGAGAGATCACTATAAAAAGAAAAATAATGCAACTCTGAATAACTTTGCAGGAAGAGGAAAACTAATATTATTTTCTTTTACACTATTCCTTTATTATGGCATGTTTAATTTTGTGTTTGCTATTTTCATGAATAATTTTAAACTGTTGAGAAAAGGGACCATATTTTACTTTTGTCTTTTTTAGTTATGGCATGGTCTGACATATATTTATTGTAAATAGTATATGCTCAGTAAATATTTGCAGAATTGAGGTGAATTTAGAAATTTAGTATTTTGAATGAATAATTATTTTTTAACTACCTAGCTATACTGAAATGTAGTCATCTTTATTAAAAATAGAGACTTCTGGCTCGGCGCCTGTG
>CAUYON010192960.1:0-15366 GCA_963573935.1 Arctocebus calabarensis
GGTACTGGTCAAACTTACTAAATGTAGAGTATCAATGTCGTTATATAGTGATCAAGAAAATGCCATGAAGGCTATCTCTAACAGTACGATCAAAATATTTCTGATTGTATATGAAGCACATTCTACCCTATGATTGCACCAATGTACACAATTATGATTTAATAAAATTAATTAAAAAAAAAAACAATGGAGCCGGGCATTGTGGCAGGTGCCTGTAGTCTCAGCTACTTGGGAGGCTGAGGCAAGGGAATCACCTAAGCCCAGGAGTAGGAGGTTGCTGTGAGCTGTGTGACGCCACAGTACTCTACTGAGGGTGATAAAGTGAGACGCTGTCTCTACAAAAAACAAAAAACAAAACCCTGGAGTAGCTCACTTGTAGGGCAGATGATCCAAGCTAGAATAGACAAGCCAACAGGCCCAGAGGCTACTGCCCATCACCCAACACCCTGCTCATGTCACCCAAGGAGTCAGCTACTGACTCACATACAGCCCCAGAGAAATGGCTTAAAGAATTTACTCTTATGGCATCCCTCTTCTCTGGAAAAAGGGCTGTCAAACTCTTCCCAAGGAAACTGACTATTTGGAACAGTGTGGGAAAGTTCAAGCCTAAGGGTACTCTTCCCCCCACCCCACCCCCCCGCCACCTTAAGGGTACTCTTAAACAGTGAAAATTTTGATAGCAAACACTCAGAAGGAAGCTGGTAGCTCCAAGAGAATAAGCTAACCCACAGGAGAGCTTTGTTAAAAGCAAAAACCAAGGAAAAAACAAACACAAAGAAATCTTCTAGGGTCAAAACAAACCTCAAAGAATAACCTCAAAACTAACAGGAGGAGGCAGGGCACGGCGGCTCAAGCCTGTAATCCTAGCACTCTGGGAGGCTGAGGCAGGTGGATCGAGGCAGATGGATCACAGGGGTTCAGGAATTTGAGACCAGCCTGAGAAGAGTGAGACTCCTGTCTCTAAAAACAGCAGAGCATTGTGGCAGGCGCCTGCAGTCCCAGCTACTTGGAAGGCGGAAGCAAGAGGATGGCTTGAGCCATAGAGTTTGAGGTTGCTGTGAGCTATGATGCCACAGCACTCTACCAAGGGTAGAAAGTGAGACTGTGTCTCAAAAAAAAAACAAAAAACTCAAACACAGATGTTCACAGGAGCATTGTTTATAGTAGTCAAAAAGGAGAAACACCTGAAATGTCCATCAACTGATGAGTGGCTAAACTCATCAGTTGACATATCCATAAAAGAGTGTATTATTAAGGCCTAAAAAGAATGAAGTACTGACACATGTTATACGTAGATGAACCTTGAAAACATCAAACTGAAAGAAGCCAGTAACACAAGACCACACACTATACATTTTCATTTATAAGAAATGTCCAGAACAGGCAAATCTACAGAGATATAAAGTATATTCATGGTTACCTAGGTATGCAGGAGGGCACCAGGGCTAAATAGATAATAAATACTAAGGGGGTGCAGGATTCTTTAATGAAAATATTCTAAAATTATGGTAATGGTCACTAAACTCCATGAATATACTAAAAACTATTAAACTGTGCACTTCAAATTTGTGAATTATACACTTTATGAATTATGTCAATTAAGCCATTTTAAAAAGAATAGCTATATTTGCCAGGCACAGTGGCTCACGCCTGTAATCCTAGCACACTGGGAAGCCGAAGCGGGTGGATTACTTGAGCTCATGAGTTAGAGACCAGCCTGAGCAAAAGCAAGACCCCGTCTCTACTAAAAAAATAGAAAAACTGAAGCCATAGGGTAGCTTGAACCCAAGAGTTGGAGGTTGCTGTGAGCTATGATGCCATGACACTCTACCCAGGGTGACAGCTTGAGACTCAGTCTCAAAAAAAAAAAAGAGTGGCTACATTAACATCGAATCAAATAAGACTTCAAAAAACAAAACTACAGAAACTATGTACTGTATGGAAGTATCCTAAACTGTTGCCATTTACATAAAAGAAAATTTATTTGCATTGACATGGGGTCAAGTCTCATTATTTAAGATAGTTATATTCCATCAAGTTGCAAATAATAAATTAACAAATACTGAACAACTGCTCCTAGGGGAAATGCATAATTAGGTTCCTGTGAGCCTCTTTTCACAATATTTTCATCAAGGAATCAATACATTAACATTTTTTCTTTTTTTAGGGACACAGTATCCAGACGTTGCCCTCAACAGAGGTGGTGTCATAGCTCACAGCAACCTCCAATTCCTGGGGTCAAGTGATCATCTTGTCTCAGCCTCCTGAGTAGCTAGGAATACAGGCACCCGACAAAACACCAGACTAGTTTTTAGAGACAGGGTCTCAGAATCTCCTTGCTCAGGCTCCCAGAGTGCTAGGATTACAGCCACGAGCCACCAGCCAGCCAACATCTAACATTTTTACATGCATTTATATTTAAATGACACTTCAAAATACACTGTTAGTTCATTAACACTGAATTCACAGCCACAGTACTATAACTCATGCCTAAATGAAGCTTAACACACATTTTCTCCATAAAGCATACACAGACTCGACTCTGTACACATAAGAACACTAGAGGGCACTTCAGCTTTACACTTAGGGGCCATTTTAATTAACTCACTAACCAAAAGCACAAAAATAAAAACAACACGGCACTAAATAGGCTGCTACAAGGATACAAGTTTATATTATGAGCTCTGAAAGAAGGCAGAGCATCTCTGTTTGACCTCAGCTGAGAATATGGGAGGTGTGTAAGTCCAATTTTTTGCCACTCTACCCATGACCATGAAATCACTGTAAAAGCACTGTATTAATATTGGAGTTTCATGCTCTAGAGGAAGCTACTGTTTCTCTTAATAACAAATGATATTAAGCTTTTTGTGTGTGTGTGTGTGACAGAGCCTCAAGCTATTGCCCTGAACCTCTAACTCCTGGGCTCAAGCGATTCTCTTGCCTCATCCTCCCAAGTAGCTGGGACTACAGGCACCCGCCACAATGCTCAGCTATTTTTTGGTTGTAGCCATCATTGTTGTTTGGCAGGCCCGGGCTGGATTTGAACCTGCCAGCTCAGATGTATGTGGCTGGCGCCTTAGCAGCTTGAGCTACAGGCGCCAAGCCATATACTAAGCTTTTTTTTTTTTTTTCATTTGCTTATTGTCCACGTATATATCTTCTCTAAAGAACTGTCCAGTCAGATCTTTTTTGGCCATCTTTAACTGGATTCTTTATCTTCATTATTTTATTGAAAGAGTTCTTTATCCTGGATACTACATCCTTATCTAATATATGACTTATAAGTATTTTCTCCCATTACCCCATTATGCAGGTTTTCTTATCACATTTTTTTGATAACATTCTTTGATGTTCAAAAGTTTTTTAACTTTGATGAAATCCAACTTATCCATTTTTTTCTTTCATTGCTCATGCTTTTAATGTCATATCTATTGCCAGCCAAGATTGTGAAGATTTACGCCAATGTTTTAAGTCTTTATGGTTTTAGGAGCAGTGCCTGTGGCTCAAAGAAGTAAGGCACCAGCTTCTGTCGAAGGTGGCAGGTTCAAACTCAGCCCCGGCCAAAAACTGCAAAAAGAAAAAAAGCCTTGGCTCGGCGCCTGTGGCTCAACAGGCTAAGGCGCCAGCCACGTACACCTGAGCTGGCAGGTTCGAATCCAGTCCGGCCCGCCAAAGGACAATAACAGCTGCAAAAAAAAAAAAAAAATGGCCGGGCGTTGTGGCGAGCGCCTGTGGTCTCAGCTACTTGGGAGGTGGAGGCAGGAGACTCGCTTGAGCCCAGGAATTGGAGGTTGCTGTGAGCTATAATGCCATGGCACTCTATCCAGAGTGACAGCTTGAGGATCTGTCTCAAAAAAAAAAAAAAAAGAAAAGAAAAGAAAAAAAGCCTTAAGGTTTTAGGCCAGGGGTGGTGACTCACGCCTGTAATCCTAGCACTCGGAGAGGCTAAGGCAGGCAGATTGCTTGAGCTCAGCAGTTCAAGACCAGCTTGAGCAAAAGTAAGAACCCATCTCTAACAAAAATAGAAAAACTGAGGCATGAGGGTATAGCTTGAGCCCAAGTTCAAAGTTGCTGTGAGCTGTGAGGATGCCTTGACACTTTGCCTAGGGTAACGAGAGTGAGATTCTGTCCCCCCCCCAATAAAAAAGTTTATGGTTTTAGCTTTTATATTTAGGTGATACATTTTGAGTTAATTATTTGCATATAGTATGAGGCTTGAGTATAACTTCATTCTTTTGCCCCCAACCAATTTTTGAAGAAATTAACACCTTTCTGCCACTAAATGGATTTGGCGCTATTGTCCAATTATCACTTGGATATAGCGGAAGGACAAATAAACTGTTAACACGTATTATGCGTTAGGGATACAGGAACTACATGAGACAGGAGTAGACAGCACTGTATACTTATTTAATTTTTGAGCCAATGTGAAAGTACTACTGATTCAAAACCTAAATTAAACATTTTAAAATACAACCACCAGGGTGGCGCCTGTAGCTCAAGCGGCTAAGGTGCCAGCCACATACACCAGAGCTGGCAGGTTCAAATCTGGCCCGGGCCTGCCAAACAATGACAACTACAACCAAAAAATAGCCGGGCATTGTGGCAGGTGCCTGTAGCCCCAGCTACTCGGGAGGCTGAGGCAAGAGAATCACTTAAGCCCAGGAGTTGGAGGTTGCTGTGAGCTGTGATGCCACGGCCATCTACCCAGGGCAATTGCTTGAAGTTCTGTCTCAAAAAATAAAAATATATTGGGCGGTGCCTGTGGCTCATCAAGTAGGGTGATGGCCCATATACTGAGGGCGGCAGGTTCAAACCCGGCCTCCGAAATAAAAAAGAGAAAAATAGCCGGGCATGTGGTGGGCGCCTGTAGTCCTGGCTACTCGGGAGGCTCAGGCAAGAGAATTGTCTAAGCCCAGGAGTTGGAAGTTGCTGTGAGCTGTGTGACACCACGGCACTCTACTAAGGGCAATAAAGTGAGACTCTGTCTCTACCAAAAAAAAAAAAATAATATATATATATACATATATAACATATATATAACCACCAATTCTTTTTTGTTGTTGTTGGAAACAGAGTCTCAAGCTGTCACTCTAAGTAGAGTGCCCTAATGTCATAGCTCACACAACCTCCAACTCTTGGGCTCAAGCGATGCTCTTGCCTCAGCAGTTTTTCTATTTTTAATAGAGACCAGGTCTCGCTTTTGCTCAGGCTGGTCTCGAACTTGTGAGTTCAAGCAATCCACCCACCTCTGCCTCCCAGAGTACTAGGATTACAAGCATAAGCCACCATGCCTGGCCTATAACCAATTCTAATTGATTCTTCTAGCCCTTGCTACCATCAAAGGCTTTGCCAATTTCTCATCTTCGTCTTCCAGCCTCTCTATCTATACAAGCCTCCTGCCCGTGTGCTAACAAAGTGCCCACCTACAGATGTGAAAACTGCTACAATTCAGCAATCACTTGTGAAGATCTTTCTCTCTAAATTCAGTTCATAACCTTTGCAATCATCAGCAGCTACGACAATGGGAAAAGAACTTTCCATAACTAACCTACTAGAGATTCCATGGGAAGAAGTTACAGAACAAAACATAAAGGAGTAGGATATGAGTAAGTATCAACACACATACACCCCCAGGCCTGAAGTCCAATGAGAAGGGTAGGTGGAGCAATTTATTTCTCCCTCCCCCCTACATCTTGTGCAGTCAGCGGGCTCAGGAGCTTCTCTGGACAGCTTTTCTACCCCCACAAGCCCAAAAGCTACTGCCACCAGTGACTGGGAACTTACCAGGAATGAACCATCAGGCTGCTGATGCCCTAGGAGTCACTTCCCAACACTCAGACCTGAGCCAAGACAACAGGTGTCATATTGCTTCTGCTTCATATTGCCATATTACCAACCATGCACCTCTACCCTCCCTAGGGAGCTTCAGCCCCTCAGTTTTCACCTCACTGGTTCCCACTCACAAACATTTCCCAACTGTGGCCCAGACTGTGGGAGCCACAGTGGGTGGGGGGCTAGTGGGTCCCAGGGGATGTACGTGACACTCCCTCCTCCAGAACCCACATTCTGGGTGGACTGCCTTCTGGAGAGAGGGACAGACAGAGATGACCAGAGTGCTGGTTTCCTCCCATTCAGACCCTTTTCGTCCCCTTCGCCTGCCCTGCCTGTGGCTCCTGAGAGAGAGCTGACCAGGAGCTCAAAAGAACTACTTTTCCTCTCAGTTACTACATCCACAACAGGACTTGCACCAAGAGTGGGACTCAAAAATAAATTTTTTTTGAGACAGAGTCTCACTTCATAACCCTCAGAGTGCAGTGATGTCACAGCTCCCAGCAACCTCAAACTCTTGGGCTCAAGCAATCCCCTTGCCTCAGCTCCTGAGTAGCTGGGAGATGAGGTCTCACTCTGCCTCAGACTGGTCTCAAACCTGTGAGCTCAGGCAATCCACCCAGAGTGCTAGGATTACAGGTATGAGCCATCGCGCCCAGTTGGGCTCAAGCTTTTCCAGAACTTTTTCTCCCCTTCCACTCCCCTACTTGTATTATTTTTTTATTTTTTATTTTTTTGCAGTTTTTGGCCAGTGCCAGGTATGAACTTGCCACTTCTGGTGTATGGGGCTGGTTCCCTACTCCTTGAGCCACAGGCTCCTACTTTTTTTTTTTTTAAACAGAGTCTCAAGCTGTCACCCTGGGTAGAGTGCTGTGGCATCACAGCACACGGCAGCCTCCATCTCTTGGGCTCAAGCAATCCTTTTTGCCTCAGTTTTTCTATTTTTAGCAGAGACAGGGGTCTCCCTTTTGCTTTAGGCTGGTCTGGAACTTATGAGCTCAAGCAATATACCTGCCTCAGCCTCCCAGAGTGCTAGAATAATAGATTACAAGTGTGAGTCACCATACCTGGCCATCCCTCCCTTACTTATAGTTGCCAAGAAAGACAACTTGAACCACAGTGCTGAGGCTTCCACAGAGTGGGGGCTCAGGCTTTCTGAAGTTCTTGCAAGAGACTGAGGGGTGCTCAGACTGTAAACTCCACACCTGCTGGCTTTCCCTGGTCCTGGTAGCCTGGTAACTCCATCAGGGTTGGACACATCCCCCAAGGTGGAGGGACACTGAAGCTGCTTGGGCAACTTGGGAGCTGAACGCTTCTCCCTGGCATGGCCAGGAATTGATCTCTGGGGACCTGAGGACAGGTCCACAGGTGAAATCCTATACTCCCAGATCTCAGTTCAAGTGCTTGGAGGGAAGATTTGTGAATGGGTGAGGTCACTGAGACCCTCTCTGGCAGCTTTGCCTGGAAGCTAGAAGCAGATCTTTGACCCCTGCTAAAACAGCTATGTTGCCAGCTTTGGTGAAGCCTGAGGGCAGCTCACTCAACTCAGCCCCACCCAGCTGCACTCCCACACCTCGTCTGCTGTGACAGAGAATAGGGACACACCAGAGTTCCAGGACCCTACCCACTACCTAGGCAATCAAGTGGGTCACAGACCCAAAATCAACATTGCAGCTTGTTCCTTCTAGCAAGCACCACCTACTGACAGTGATCAGTTTGCATGCCCTTTACAGCATTTACTGATTCAATATTACAGAATGTAGTTGATTCTTACCCACAAACACCACTCACAGTCTCTGATTAAACTGAGAGTGGCATTATCGAATCAAAAGAAAATCCAAAAATAGAAAGTAAAAGCTGCTCCAGATGAGATGAAGGCAACAAAAAGATCTCTGGATACATGAAAGATGAGAGTGAAAGGACACCCCCCAAAAAAACAGTGACTCCTTATCAATGGAAACCAACCAAGAGTATTGAAATGACTGATAAAAAATTCTGAATGTAGATTGTGAGAAAGCTCAATGAAATACAAGAAAAAAAACAGAAACCTAACACAAAGAAACCACAAAAACAATGCAGGAAATGAATGAAAGAAAATTATTTCAAAAAGATCAACCAGAGATTTGGGAAATGAAAAATTAAATCAAGAAAACAAAACACAGTAGAAAACTTTGAGAATAGTCTAGTCCAGGAAAAAGAAAGAATTTCAGAGCTAGAAGAAAATACCTTGGAATTAAACAAGTGAGTCAAAGAGAAAGAATACAGAAATAAGAAGAAAGAACAAAGCCTACAAGAAATATGGGATTATATAAAGAGGTCTAACACAAGAAGCATAGGTATCACTGAAGGTGAAGAAAACACACAAGAACTGGAAAACCTATCTGAGGAAATAACTGAGGAAATTTTCCCAGGTCTTTCTGGAAATCTGGACATTCAGGTACTGGAAGTTCAACAGACTCCTGGGAGACTGATCACCAACAGGCAATCATCATGACATCCAACTCCCAAAATAAACATAAAAAAGGAACTCCTATGAACCGTGAGGCAAAAGTATCAGGTAACTTACAAGGAAAACCTAACAGACTAAAGACTTCTCAAATGAGAGCTTACAAACAAGAAAGGACTGGGGCCTCATTCTCAGTCTTCTAAGAGAGAATAATGGCCAATCCAGAATTTTGTATCCTACAAAACAGAGCTGGCTATTTATTAGGAAAAAATAAATACTTTCTCAGACAAGCCAACACTGACGGAATTTGTAAAGAGCAGATTCACCCTGCAGGAAGTAAGCATTATCAGCATTATATATGGATCAGCACCATAGACACCCACCAGTGTAAAACCATCCAAGTGCTAAATTAACGTTCAGAGCCCAGATACCACAATGTCTCAAGAGGTCAAACAAAGCAATAAAGTTCTATACAACAGAACAGAAATCCACCCTACTCATCAATTTTTTTCAATAAATGTGAATGGCTAGACTCAAAAATTATGTGTTAAAAAATAATAATAAAAATGTGAGTAGCTTGAACTCCAGACTCAAGAGACATAAGCAGGCTGAATGAATTTTTAAAAATACAGGCTCAGCACCTGTGGCTCACCAGGCTAAGGTGCCAGCCATGTACACCTGAGCTGGCGGGTTCGAATCCAGCCTGGGCCCACCAAACAAAAATGATGGCTGCAACCAAAAAATGGTCGGGCGTTGTGGCGGGCACCTGTAGTACCAGCTACTTGGGAGGCGGAGGCAAGAAACTCGCTTGAGCCCAGGAATTGGCGGTTGCTGTGAGCTGTGATGCCACAGCACTCTATCCAGAGTGACAGCTTGAGGCTCTGTCTCAAAAAAAAAAAAAAAAAAAAAATTTTTTTAAAATACAAGCCATTGGCTTGGCTTGGTTTCCTGGGGGGTGGGCTCAGCATACCCTACCTCCCCTCAGCCAAACCTAGAGAAGAGAGGCCAGACATCCTCCCTGTGGGAGAAGCATTCAAGTAAGGGGTCTCGCCCAGGCTATCCAAGCCTCACATTGAAAAAAAAAAGAAAAATACAAGGCAAGTATTTGCTGTCTCCAGGAAACACATATAACCCAGAAGGACTCATTCAGACTCAAAGTGAAGGGATGGAAAACAATATTCCATGCAAATGGAAACCAAAAGAAAGCTGGTACAGCCATTCTGATATCAGATAACACAGACTTCAACAAAGGTAAAGACAGGGTGGCACCTGTGGTTCAGGGGGTAGAGCGCCGGCCCCAGAACCTGGCCTGCAACAACAACAACAAAATAACCATGTGTTGTGGCAGGCGCCCGTAGTCCCAGCTACTCAGGAGGCTGAGGGAAGAGAAATGCTAAGCACAGGGGTTGGAGGTTGCTCTGATGCCACGGCACTCTACCGAGGGCAGAAGTGAGACTCTGCCTCTTAAAAAAAAAAAAAAGTAAAGTCAAAGATGGTTATTATATAATGGTGAATGGAACAGCTCAAAAAGTCATAATGATCCTAAATATCTATGCACCTAACAAAGGTGCACCCAAATTCATAAAACAAATCCTAATTGATCTAAACAAAATGATAAACAGCAGCACTGTAACAGCCAGGGACTTCAATACACCACTGACAAAAGGGGACAGATCCTCCACATAGATAATAAAGAAACAGAGATTTTAAGCAGGACTCTAGAACAAATGGAAGAAACACAACATTCTACCTCTAAAGTAATGATTATATGTTCTTCTCATCAGCCTCTAAGATTGAGCACACCCTAGGCCACAAAACATGTCTCCACAAATTAAACAAAATAAAAATTATACCATGTATCTTCTTAGACCACAGTGGAATAAAATTAAAAATCAATTCTAACAGAAACCCTCAACTATACACAAAGCCATGGAAATTAATCTACTGCTGAACAATTGGGTCAAGGATGAAATTAAGATGGAAATCAAAACATTCTTTGAACTAAATGACAAAGGGGACACAAGTTATCAAAATATGTTGGCTGCTGCAAAAGCAGTCCTAAGGGGAAAATTCATAGCCTTAAATGTCAATGTCCAAATAAAAGAAAGATCACAAACCAAGAGTCTAATGAATCATCTCAAGGAATTGGAAAAGACCAAAAAAATCCCAAACCCAAGAAGAAAAGAAATAACTGATGTCAGAGCAGAACTAATAAATGAAACCAATTCCAAAGCCAGATGTGGCTCACGCCTGCAATGCCACCACTCTCGGAGGCCTAGACAGGCAGATCCCTTGAGCTCAGGAGTTCTCTGAGACAAGCCGAAGCAAGAGTGAGACCCCAACTCTACTAAAAACAGAAAAAGTAGCTGGGTGTTGTGGCAGGCACCTATAGTCCAAGCTATTTGCAAGAGTGAGGCAGGAGAATTGCTTTAGGCCAGGATTTTGAGGTTGCTGTTAGCTAAGATGCCAGCACTTCACCCATGGCACAGAGTGAGACTCTTGTCTCAAAAAAAAAAAAAAACACTTCCAACAACAAAAAAGTCACAGACCAGATGGTTTCACAGATAAATTTTACCAGATCTACAAAGAACTGGTATCTATAATGCAGAAATTATTTATAACATCCAGAAGGAAGGAATCCTCCCCAACTTGTTCTACTAAGCCAATAACCAAAGCCAGGAAACAAAACAACACAAAAGAAAACTACAAACCAATATCCCTTAGTAAATATGGATGCAAAGCTTCTCAATAAAATCCTACCAAACCATATTCAGCTGCTTATCTACCACAACCAGGTAAGCTTCATCCCAGTAATACAAGGATAGTTCAATATACACATGATTAACCACATAAATAAAAAAAGAAAACATGATCCTCTCAATAGATGGAGAAAAAAAATTTAACAAAATTCAGCACCCTTTTTTCTTAAGAAATCTAAACTGCAATAGGCAGAGATGTAACATACTTCAAAATCATAAAAGTCATATGACAAACCCACGGCCAACATCATACTGAAGGGAGAAAATCTGAGTGCATTCTCACACAGAACTAGAATCATACAAGGTGGCCCACTCTCATCACTTCCATTCAATATAGTGCTAGAAGTCCTAGCCAAAGCAATCAGGCAATTCAAGCCTGGCCTGGGCCAGCTAAACAAGGATGACAACTGCAACAAAAAAAATAGCCAGGCGTTGTGGCAGACACCTGTAGTTCCAGCTACTTTTGGGATGCTGAGGCAACAGAATCACTTAAGCCCAAGAGTTTGAGGTTGTTGTGAGCTATGACACCATGGTGTTATGCCCAACTTCATCTTGTTGGGGGCTTTTAACACTCTCCCTTTAAGACAGAATGATCAGCTGAAAGAGTTCAGTAATAACTGCAAAACCCCACCTGCCCCTTGTAAGGACTCCTCTTACCAGATGTTAGCTCTTGTGAAATTCCACTTGCATTAAGGATTCTCTCTCCCCTACCAAAAGCCCATTATAAAAGGTATCCACCTCTGCTTCTACGGGTCAAAAGACTTTGAGGCCTTAGCCTGCTCTTGGCCCGCCCAATCAATAAAGGACCCTTGCTTAGTTTGGACTCAGTGTGCTGCCGTTTTTCTATTCCCTCGCCTTAGGTGTAACAACACACTCTACCAAGGGGGATATAGTAGGACTCTGTCTCAAAAATAAACACTAAAGAAAATAAAATACCTGGGCAGTGCCCGTGGTTCAGTGAGTAGGGCACTGGCCCCATATACCAAGGGTGGCAGGTTCAAACCCGTCTCGAGCCAAACTGCAACAAAAAAATAGCTGGGTGTTGTGGGCGCCTGTAGTCCCAGCTTCTTGGGAGGCTGAGGCAAGAGAATCAACTAAGCCCAAGAGTAGGAGGTTGCTGAGAGCTATGACACCCCAATACTCTACTGAGTGAGATTCTGTCTCTAAATAAAATAAAATACCTGTTTAATTTTTCATAGATCTAAAAAAAAAATTCACACTTGATATGGAACCAGTAAAGACATATAATTTTTTGGAGGGGTCCAAAAAATTGACAACAACAAAAACCTTCACAAAAAGAAAAAATCAAGAAGCATCACTCTACAAGACTTCAAGTTTTACTACAAGGATACAGTAATCAAAACAACACAACGTTGGCACAAAAATAGAGACACAGACCAATGGATCAAAACACAGCAGACAAAAACACAGACTGGAGAAAAGAATCCCTTTTCAATAAATGGTCCTAGGGTGTTGGCCAGGGACAGCGAGGCTCATGCCTGCCAATCCCAGCACTCTAGGAGGCCAAGGTGGGAGGATCACTTAAGCTAAGGAGTTCAAGACCAGCCTGAACAAGAGCAAGTTCTCATCTCCACTAAACACAGGAAAACTAGCCTGGAGTTGTGGCACACACCTGTAGTCCCAGCTACTTGGGAGGATGAAGCAAGAGGAAAGCTCAAGCCCAAGAGTCTGAGGTTTCTGTGAGCTATGACACCATGGCACACTACCCAAGACACAGAATAAGACTCTTGTCTCAAAAAATTAAAAAACAAATAAATAGTGCTGAGAAAACTGGATAGCCAGAAGTAGAAGAGATGGAAACAGGACCTGCTGTCATTCACAAAAATTAACTCACTAGGAATAATAGATCTAAATGTAAAGCATGAGGGGCAGCACCTGTGGCTCAATGGAGTAGGGCACCGGCCCCATATGCCGGAGGTGGTGGGTTCAAACCCAGCCCCCGCCAAAAACTGCAAAAAATTTAAAAAAAAATGTTAACATGATACTGTCAGAATTCTAGAAGAAAATGCTAGAAAAACTTTTATAGACACTGGCCTAGACAAGAATTTATGAAGATGCCCCCAAGGGAATCACAACAACAAAAATTAACAAATGGAATCTAATTAAAAATTCCTTGCACAGTCAAGGAAACAACAGAATGAATATGCAACCTACAGAATGGGAGAAAATATATGCATGCTATTCATCCACTAAAGGAGCTGATAACCAGAATCTACAAAGAACTCAAGCAAATCAAGCAGGAAAAAAGGAAAAAAACCATTAAAAACTGACAGCGGGTGGCACCTGTGGCTCAGTGGGTAGGGCGCCGGTCCTATATACCAAGGATGGCGGATTCGAACCCCTCCTCAGCCAAACTGCAACAAAAAAAATAGCCAGGCGTTATGGCGGGCGCCTGTAGTCCCAGCTACTCAGGAGGCTGAGGCAAGAGAATTGCCTAAGCCCAGGAGTTGGAGGTTGCTGAGAGCTATGCATGACCCCACGGCACTCTACTGAGGGCGATAAAGACTGTCTCTAAAAAAAAAAAAGTGAGGGCAAAAGACATGAACAGAAGAAACTTTCCAAAAGAAGGAAGACAAGACTAGGCCGCACATGGTGGCCCACGCTGTAATCCTAGTACTCTGGGAGACCGAAGCATGTGTACTGACCTGAGCTCACAGGTTTGAGACTAGCCAGGGGCCAGAGCGAGACCGCCTTTCTAAAAATAGCCAGGCATGGTGGTCGCCTGTAGTCCCAACTACTTGGGAGGTTGAGGCAAGAGGATCGCTTGAGCCCAAGAGTTGGAGGTTGCTATGAGCTATGACTCCATGGCACTCTACCAAGGGTGACAAAGTAAGATTCTGACCCCCCCCCCCAAAAAAACTACCATGCTATTCTAGTACACATCTACCAAATTGGTTTGGTATAGAATCAGTAAAGTTCTGAAGGCACCTAAGTCATAGGTTAAAAGGCTTTTGGGGAACTGGCTTTGAGACCTAAGCACCATCTGTGCAACATTCCAATCATCTTACCAAATTTGACTACACAATTTGTGAATAATTTGAAAACTTTTTACATTTGTTTCTTATCTCTCCAACTACATAGTACTGTAAAAACAAATGATGATCATTGCAATGACGCTTACTTTTTATCAACATATAATATAGCTTACTGAAACACTCTGAAGGGAAAAATTTATGTAACTACTTAACTTTTAAAACAGTGGTTCTCAACATTCCTAATGCCGTGAGCCTCTAAAGTTAAAAGGGGTCATGATCCACCGGTTTTGTTGCAGTTTGGCCAGGCTGGGTTTGAACCTGCCACCCTCGGTATATGGGGCCGGCGCCCTACTCACTGAGCCACAGGCGCAACCCAAAATGTCTTATTATGTTCTAATGTCTAATATTGCTTCAGTAGAATTCAAAAGGTTCAAGGATCATTACATGTATCCTTTTTATGTACCTCTTAACACATGTGATACTCAACACGAAGCAGAAAATCTAAAATATAAAGATAACGGCTGAAATGCAGTGTTCTTACTACTTCCAATACTTCAGACTGACAAGCACCTAATACAGTGAAATGATTCTATCATATACTCATCACTCATAACTGCTCTAAATGTATAATAGGCCAGAGTAGACAGAGCCAGTGCTGCCATGGGACTCTGTCCCAAGAAAAAAGAAAAAAACTGTCTCCATGGTACAGTTTTATTTTGTATTTTTTAATTTTTTTATTTCTCTTTCTTTTTGTTGGTGGTTTATATATATGTTATGTATGTATGCATGCATATATGTACGTATTTTTTATTTCAGGATATAGGGGGTACACTTTCTATTTACATATGGTATACATTCTGTTTACATACTTTTTTTTTTTGAGACGGAGCCTCAAGCTGTCACCCTGGATAGAGTGCTGTAGCATCACAGCTCACAGCAACCTCCAACTCCTGGACTCAAGCGAGTCTCTTGCCTCTGCCTCCCAAGTAGCTGGGACTACAGGCGCCCGCCACAACGCCCAGCCATTTTTTGGTTGCAGCCATCATTGTTGTTTGGCGGGCCCAGGGGCTGGATTCGAACCCGCCAGCTCAGGTGTACATGGCTGGCGCCTTAGCCCATTGAGCCACAGGCACCGAGCCAGAAAGAAGAAATTTATGACGGTTACAACCTCATTTTTACTTATAAGAAATTCTGGAGGGCGGAGCAAGATGGCGGACGAGTAACAGCTTCCTTGCGGCTGGGCACAGTGAGACTGGGGAGAGAGGACTTCAGGCATCTCTGCCAGGCGAGATCTGCCCAGAAACTTCCCTTTGGGGACACAGGGAGACAGCGT
>CAUYON010192961.1:0-22379 GCA_963573935.1 Arctocebus calabarensis
GAGTCTCCTGCCTCCACCTCCCAAGTAGCTGGGACTACAGGTGCCTGCCACAACACCTGGCCATTTTTTGGTTGCAGCCGTCATTGTTGTTTGGCGGGCCCGGGTTGGATTCAAACCTACCAGCTCAGGTGTACGTGGCTGGCGCCTTAGCCCGCTGAGCCACAGGCGCCGAGCCTCCATACAAATTTCTAAGGAAATTGTTAGAACGATCTGACCTTTAAACTTCGGAAGAGTAGAGACTCCTGTTTTATTTACTGCTATGGTAAGTACAGAAGAAGGTCATATTTAGTCTACACATGGTGGCAAAAGTTTTCTTGATGTAAGCATCCTGTATTGGTGTAAATAACAATTTGTTACATACTATGGAAACTTAGACACAATCAGGGAAAACAAGTCAAAAACTGTTCTATTTTGGAAACTCTTAGTATGATACTGAAAGTATAGTATTATTGTATATTCAGTGGTTTGTATGTTGCCAAGACCTATTTGTTGGAGCTTCTCAACTTTGGCTGTGTATTAATGAGTATTAAAAATACTGATGCTTGGCCTTCTCCCTAAGACTTGTGATTTAATAGGGGTTATGTGTGGACCCTCCTTCAATATTCCTTAAAATCTCCTTCTGCCTCCCATTTGTGAGTCCAATGTGCAGCCTGGTTTGAGAACCTTTGTGTCAGAGGGATATCATATCCTTACAACTTGAGGATTAATCATTGTCCATCTTCCCTATTAATAGCTATTTTTTTTTGTAGTGTATGATGTCACAGAAAACAGAGAGTTCTTATCTTCTCATGTTGCAGAATATTAATGAATCTTGGATGAAATATACACAAATTCTTTTTACTGCTGGTGGACAAATTTGTGTTATATTTGACTAATCTGTTAAGCTCTAAATTTATCTTAAAGGTTTTGAAGATGATCTTATAAAATATTGGCTGTTTCCTGGAAAAATAAGGATACGATGGAAAAGTGGGGCCAATGAATGAAAACCTTACAGATAATAAAAGGATGGTATTGAAATGATTGTATATTAGGTAACTTGTAAATTTCCTTTAAATTGTCTCACTGAGCATATCGTAACTAGTGACATTTATAGATTTTATTTTCCACGGAAGATTAATATGCTGTTAATGGTAATTATTAAGGTCAATTGGCTGTTTACCTTATGTGCCTTTTTCATTGAACTGTTACACTCCTACAAGTTTTGAACTGGTCAATTTGTTGGTAAGATACTTGGAGTGAGAGTCAGCTATCTGCAAAAGTGTATAGCATAAAAGGTTGGGTTTAAAAGCTTTTACTCTGGTACCCTTGGGCAGGCCTTAAGTGCTTTTTTTCTAGGCTCTGGACCTCCTCCGTCCCATCTCATTCCAGTATCCAGTATTGTTAGAAGGTGTGGATTTAATTGCTAATGTTTGTTAAACAAAAAGTGACCATCTTCTGGGCTCCTTGTGTTGCAATGTGGGCCATAAAAACAGCATCAACTAAAGGAAACAAAAACGCATAAAATAGGCCATTATGATTTAAAGGAAGGAGGCATTAGCCGACAGGTTAGGGAAGTGTTCATGCAGGTCAAGGACTACTTTAATTCCAAGGGCTTACCTGGTAATGACAGGCCGATGGATTTTACAACTGCTAATGTGATCATGTAATTCATTACATAATGCCTTTCCTTCTGAGTCATTACAGTTGCATAATAGTGTCAGAAATTTGCCCTCAGATTCATAACTGTAGGGTAAGGAATGTAATAAGGTATTTCTTTATGAAAGGAACCATTACAAGGTGAGGGGAACCTATCTATTAAGAGATTGATCAACACATGAGCTCAGGGACCCATTATAACTGTACTTTCAGAGAGAAATGCCCTAAAAAAAACTCTGGAATATTGTTCATCTTTGATTAAAAAATGAACAGTTTGACAAAAATTAATTGAGCTGCTCATATGTACTGTTTTGCACTAATGATCAGAATAAACTCAGCCCCTATTTCAGTGTAGCTTGCTTTCTAGCTAATACTTCAAGAAAAAGGTAGAAATCTCCTCTGAATCATTTTATGTCCCTCTCTTGAAATTCTAATACTATTCAATGGTAAATCCCATGAGAATGAGCTTCTTTGTTTGAATTGTTTGGTTATACCTAAAGCATATAGCACATAACAGTCACATCACATACAGTAAATGTTTGTTTGTTAATAAATGAATTAACAATCCCAAATCCTGGGTTATTATAAAAGAGTTTTTAAATTTAGAAGGCCTTCTACAAATGAAGGTTTTTTTCGTGGTTCACTACATAACTTCTTCATGGTCACCCTATCTAATGATGTAAAATCGGTCAATTTGAGTGACTGATAAAACATAGGACCAAATAATTGAACAAAATACTTCGAGATGAATTAATTACAGTCTGTTTGTCAGATATGATCCTTAAACTGGTATTTCACTAACAGTGTCTGATTTTTAATTACTCTATCTTAGTATATTCTTCTGAGAAATAACTATTAGAATACCTACTCTCATGCAAGAATATAAAACAACCTTAGGAACATGTAATAATACAAAGCATATTGAAAAATCCACTGTTCACTTAAGAATATTCAATAATGTCACCCTCCATTAAAAATAATAGCAAACATTTTAAAAGCTTTTGGTGGCTGTATTTTATTATGCATTTCCAAGATTCCCTTACCAATTAGTAACCAGATAGACCAAAAGTATAGGCTTCCCATGATTACAAACCCTTTCAGGTTACAGCAGGCAAATCTAAGTCAGATGGTGGTGTCATAGCCCCGTTCTGGCTTTGGACCGCACCATATTCTTTGTTTATATGCTATGGTTTTGCTCAAAAAGAAGGTAAACTGAAGCAATTTAATATCACAGATGCTGCTCTGCTCAGCACTTGTGAATGTATTCACCAAAAAGTTCCCAGAAGGGGAATCCTCCCTGACTTCTCCCTCTTCAGCCTCTCAGAGGCCTTCTCTCATCCCTCCCTCTCCCTCTTTCCATCACAATTTAAGATCACTCTGCTTAGGAATTTTATGATCATCGTCAAGTGATTTTGAATTGTTTTTGCAATTGGAGGACTAATTGAGGAACGCAGATGCCATGAGAGTACCTATTTATCTTGTCCTGGCAGTCAATTCTTTCTGTCAGGAGATTTGTTTCAAGGAGAAAGCACCCCAACAATAGAAAACCAACTTGAAATAGAAAGATCTTTCTAGAACAAAACAGACTTATAAACGTTTCCAATTTCTTTGAAGTGAGTATCTTTGAAAAGCTGGGAACAAGTGAAATGACTTCATTGGACATAGTTGGTTTGTATATCTATGGATTAAATGTGTCAAACATTAGTGAGAGAAAGAGAGAAATAAAAAGAAAGAATGGCAGGAGGGAAATACTTCTTATGTGGAGTGGATTCCATTGTCTCTTTTCCTTACCAGAAAGTCCCTTATATTAAAATATACTCAGGCCAATACTACATGGCATATTTTTATGAAGGGTCCTTTTTCTGAATCATACTTACCTTCAGGGACAATTCTTATTATGCCTTGGGCATTTTCCTTGTCCCTTCCTGCTCTTTCTCAGTATGTTTAATGCCTTATCCACTTTAAATACATCCTCTGAAACTTGCCATGTTTATACCCTGCAGTTGTAAAATACTTTATCTTGCAAATTACTCTCACCTACTTAGATACACATCTATCTGGAAATCCAAAAGTAAAATACATTTCTTTGTAATTGAAAATAAACCTGACTTTTCATTTGGTGGTTACCCTTTTCCCTTTATTCCTGGAAAGGTTTATCTTTATTTTCTTTCTCTCAATGCGCATGTTGATCTTTTAAAAAATATGAATATTTGCCAACTCTAGTTTGAAGTAGAAGGGAAGGTGGGGATGGTAGATATTAAAAATTCTGACCAAGAACCCCAGCAGCTGATTTCCAGTACACAGGTAGGCTATATGCCTGGTTAAGCTATTAAATTACAATTACATTAATTGATATTATAAATCATTCTTTCGGAAAATGAGTTTTTGAGACTCATGACACTTAGTCTTATTTTAATTTTTCACCTGCATATTAGAAAAAAAAATGAGCACATGTGGAAGATAATTAGAGTTGCTTCTTCCTCTTGTATGATCACTTTTACTCTGTAACTCTCTGCTGGGCTTTAGAGATGTGAAGCAAATTCATAACCTTGGCAATTTATTTTAAAATGTAGAAAAAAATTATAGCCTACTTTATCTAGAACATGTTTTATAAATGCAGGACAGAAGCTTTTTGTTTCAAGGTAATTGATTGGAATCTGTACCAATGACCACAAATTTTAGTTTGGCCTGGATATTAAATAAGCAATTTTAAGAATTTTAGCAGCTTAAATTATTTCTCATTGAAAGGGTATTTCTTTGTTTACTTCCCACTTGCACCACTGCTATTCATTGTGGTAGCCGTTGCAGAGAGGGGTCCCATGTATGTCAGAATCGGAATCTGCTCCTGTGGCTTCCTACACGGCTGTTACTAAAGAATGTTTAGGGAGGCATATAGTAAATAGAATCATCAAGTTTTTGTGCAGGGAGTTTGTGGAAGAAAACTGAGGCAAATGATAAGATTCTGCAAGCCCTGTCAGTATTTTGAACTCACCCCTAAACTGAAGACTTGAGAAACATGACTTTGCTTTATACACTCAGAGGAAATATTTAAAAAGAAATTCAACAAGAAACCAGGCGCCACAAGGTAAAGTAAAGGAAAAACATTAAAATTTCATAACAGTTCTAGAATTTGCTTGATAAATTCACATTGGTATCAGAATACTATCCCACACAATGAAAGTACTGTGAACCCAAAGGTTAAGGGAGAGCTTGTTAGGAAAGTTATAGCTGCACGAAAACATTGTAGACTTCCAAATTTTAAAGGCATTAAACATTCAGGATAAACACGTACTTTGCTCATTTCCTAGGATTAAGTATGGTATTTTAGAAAGGTGTACACTTCCCCATTTTGCCCATCAAATTTTAGAAACTCAAATTTTAATCTTCATGTAGTCAAGAAGAAAATTTGATTAGTGTTTATTTGCATGGGTTAAAACAAATCAAAGAACTGAGGATAATTTGTGGGAAATATCTAATTTGAAAGTCTGTGTATGTTTCAAAAGAAATGACTTACAAGTTAAGAATCAGGATATTACTGTATCTCAGGATATTGGTATTCAACTGTCTTGATTTAAAAAGAGAGATGAATATACATTGTGCTTACAATTTTGATTTTTAAAGATACTTAAGGCTAGGTTATCTAATTCCTGTGATTGAATTATTATAACTACTACTCAGGGAGCTAGAATGTATTTGCTAGTGATCAATTGTCTGTTTTTTTCTTTTAAAAAGATCTGGCTGCCATTAAGCAGCAAATTAACTCAATTTATAACTCATCCTTTTCTTTTTAAAAAAGTACATTTTACTGACTTATAGAAACCAGAGATAATCCCAAATATAGCACTGAGAGAAATCTTTTTAATTTACTCACAACCCCAGAACTGATATAGACGTATATTAAGTGCATGCCATTAAAAGAAAAAGACCTGAAAGAGTACTATATAAAATGGGTGGCAAAAATTTCAGTCTGCTACTGGAAAACTGACTTTCCCCCCCCCGAACTTGTGTGCTCCATGCAGCCCTGTTCTATGTTAGATGCGTGTTTATAAAATTGTGAAAATGGAGGCTTTTCTGGTAGCAAAAGGGTTAAGTTCTTTTTGCTTTACCAGTTTCAAATTACAATGAGAAGCCTCTTCTTTCCCAGCTGGGTTGTGCTTACATTACTCTTTAGATCTCTCTTGAAGAGGGCTGGTATATTTGTGCCTGCTGGAGGTGGAATTAACAGTGAGAAGGAGAAAGGGATTGAATGGACTTACAGGAAGGATTTCAACTAAATTCAGGGAAACACATTTACTTGACTAGTACAACCTTGGGTATTATTTTACATTAAGAGGACACAAAAGATGTTAAAGTTATCACCAAGCTGCCGGACAAATATCTATTCCAACACCAAGGTGCAGATCAGCATAGATCTGTGATTCAGAAATCAAGATTTGTCTTGGAAAAGAGCTCAAGGGTTGAGAAGAACTCAAGAGCAAGTGAAGATAACTTTGGGAACTACAAATTGTCAGAAGATCAACTTTTGTTCATTCAGGTACCAAAGGCCTGATTATCATAAATTCGTATAGGAATGCATAGGTCATCCGATCAAACAATATTAGCCGTCTTCTGCTACATCAATGCAGCAAAAACTCTTAACAACTGTGGATAATTGGAAATCCGAGTTTCAGCTTTCTTAGAAGTAACTACTCTTGACATATTCCAAAATATTTAAAATAGGACAGGAAAATCAGGGAGCATGTTGTGTTCAGAAAAATGTCACCGACATGAGAATAGGTAAATTTGTTATTCAGCTACTGGGAAAGGGCACCTCCTAGGAACTTAGATTTTTTTTTTTTTTTTAAGAGGACAAGACAAACTAAAAAGATCAACTTTGCTTTTGGACAAAAATGCCTGTGACTGTATTTTTACTTAGGGTTATTGTGGGTTTCCTCTGGAGCTGCTGGTTTCTAGTGGGTTGTGCAAAAGGAGGCTTGGGAGACAATCATGTTCACTCCAGTTTTATTTATAGAAGACTACGGAACCATGAGAGACGGGAAATACAGAGGGAAATTCTCTCTATTTTGGGTTTGCCTCATAGACCCAGACCATTTTCACCTGGGAAACAGGCATCTTCAGCGCCTCTGTTTATGCTGGACCTATACAATGCCATGGCCAATGGAGAGAATCCCGAAGAGTCGGAATACTCAGTGAGGGCATCTTTGGCAGGAGAGCCCAGAGGGGCAAGAAGGGGGTACCCAGCCTCTCCCAATGGGTATCCTCGCCGCATACAGCTATCTCGGACCCCTCCTCTGACCACCCAGAGTCCTCCTCTAGCCAGCCTACAGGATACCAACTTTCTGAATGATGCTGACATGGTTATGAGCTTTGTCAACTTAGGTATGTTTTTCATTTACTTGTTAATCTATGTTCTTACAGAGTTGAAGTTTTCCTAATGGGAAAGTAGCTGCTTGGTAGGTGGTCTTATTTATATAAAGTCATTTTCTTTAGCTCTCCTTTCTAGCTTCTGCTTTCTTTCTTTCATTGATACAAGATTTTGCCTGAGGCAACAAAGTCATGTATATATATTCAATATGAAAAATTAAAGTTAAACACTTAGAGTTTGGGTAACTTTGGCTCTTTTTTAGAATTTGCGAAAATCTCAACCTGTCTTAAGTATCCGAATGAAAAGGCAGTAGTCTAAGAAAAGAGAAATTTATGAAGATAGCTATGCTATGGGCAAAAAAGAAAAAAAAACAGCAAACACTTACAGATAGGAAAGTAAAAGTGACAGTCTGCACAATTTTTTTGTTAGTAATTTAAGACACATACAAGTAGATATTCACACAATGTTTAAAAATTCTAAACTACGGGCAGCAACTACTATATTAATATTAATGTGAAATTAATTAAGATCAAATAATACTGTAAAAGGTCACTATGAAAGAATCCAGGGTAGGATTCTGAAATTCTATGTAAAATATTTTAGAAAGAAAGGTTCAATCTAACATTTCCTACCTGTAAGGATTAAAATATGTCATCCCTAGTTGATTTTTTTACAGGCAAGTGAAATGTAAAACATGCTGAAGTGGTTTTTACCTACACAAAAGTTTCCTTTTACTTGACATCAAATATTTAACTAAAACCTTCTGTAAACAACAGCAATATTAGTGAATGATTTTTAAAATTAAGTTTTACTCAAAGCTGGTATGTAATGGTAGTTTATAAATATGGAAAACATCAAGTGGTGAATTCGTGTTCAATATCCTCTCTTGCAATAATATTAGAGTCTACCAATTTAAAATGATTTTACAAAAGCTGTTTGCTTTAAGTATTTTAGTAAAAATTGAAGGTGATATTTACTAACTCCTGACATTCAAAGAAAAATAATAGAGAACATATTTTGTTTTTGAAGACTAAAAATATTACCAAGAAATTTAATCAACTGATAAGAATTGAGAGCTTTGTAATGTAAAAACTTTTCATTTCCTTTTAAGAGTATAATCTGCTTTCACTTACAATTGACATGTTTTATTATATGTTTAATTAAATACTTCCTCATATGATATCTCAAAGGAAATACCTTTTGAAAAGTCAGATAACAACAAGTCTTAAAAACACAAGGATGCTTTTCTAATGTATATTACTGAACATACTCTGCTCATTTGCTCTTAGCAGTCATAGCATGAAGGATAAGGTACTTCATAAATTCTGTGTTTTATGTTACTAGAAACAAAGCTCTCGTTCTGAAGTTTTAGTAAGTCATCATTTGTTGTGCTAATTAAGTATTCTGGAGGACTTTTCTTCTACATATAATTAATTGATTTCCCTTGGAACTTTTCTGCCATTAAATGTAGCTCAATTGCATTTTCCTAGTGTGAGAGGCATGCAAATATGGTCGTGATACATTTTACTTTGTGGCATTCTAAAATATGATTTAAGAATGTTAATTAGTTTTAATATTTTACTAGAAAAATTCTGATCTAACATAATTTATGTATTCATAAGTTAAATCCCTGAATAAAATCAATTCAGGTCATTTAAAATCTGACAAAGAAGAATTTGTTATGTTACATGCCTTAAAAACAGTAGCTCTGTCAATGAATTTTTCCTAAAAATACATCATAGTACAATGGAATATTTTGATTATTCACTAGAGAAGTATGTTTTTCTAAGAAAAAAATTAAGTTATTTTTTCATTTATGTGCCATTACTTTCTAATAATCCACACAGAATAAGAAGTCAAAAATAAGAGTAAGCAGTTTTAGTCACTGATTTCAAGAATTGTCTTTGTTATTAAGGAATAAGTTTTTAAATCGATTACATTTTGGCTAACTTGTTCAAATAAAAATAACACAGTAGTTTACCAGTTTGTTACTTATACCAAGAAATGCAATTATTCATTTTACTCTAGAAAAACAATGTTGGATATAGGCTTTAGAAAACTGTTATTTATATTTCTTGAGCTTGCACTGTTGAGTAGTGATTTATCCTCAGTAACAAGCGCTATTTTTTTCTTCCTTCTTTAGTAATTGACAACTAAATGTATGAAATGAAATTATTGACCAACTGATTCTGATATTAGGTGCTTTTTCTGGCAGTCTCAGGAAAATTGAGCTACAATTCTATTATCCTGAGACCAAGGCTTCTAACATATCCAGGCTTTACAACCAATCATTGCTCAGTAAAAGACTTTAACTTCTGTGTTGCTTTCATAATGAAATAAGCCAAAATGTACTCAGGAAGGTAAAATTATAAAACCATGATTAACTGCAATAAGAATCTCAACATGTTTTAATGTAACATTCATTAACAAATGTGCAAGTTGTTTCATGTTCTTATAAGACTCAAAGAGAATTTACTTTTAATATCTTTTAAGAAATATGTATATTAGTTGGGATAAAGTGCCAAGGAGTCAAATTAGCAACAGGCAAGAGATTTTTATTAAGGAAGTCACCTGGATATTTAAATATGTGGGAAGAGCATGTTGACGTTTCCCATAATAAGATGAATTAGATGAATTACGTATAAAGGATCTAGTAGCACCCTTTTTCAAAATGTGTGACTGTTGTCATTATCAACGCAGACAATGAATTTTCTACAATTACTTTGTCATTCAGAAAGATATTTTTTTAACTATGAATTTTGCTCCAGAAAAATTCAACTTAACCATATTTGGCAAAATATCTACTTTTTAAATGTCAGGTGAGATAAGTTTTATATTCATAAGTGAAAAATAGATTAGAATTTATTAAAAGAACAAAAAATGTATGTAAATTGCCTAAAGGCAGATAAACATCTGAATATGAAACCAAACACATCAGTCTAACCTTTCAATTATACTAGTGATTTGTTCACTTTGCAGAAACTAATACAAACTATTAACTGTGTGAAGAGGAACTGTCCCTCTGTTGAATTTATTATTCTGAAAACACCTTTTGCCAGTTTCACAGTACAGAGATTTACAGATTCAACTCTGCTTTTTTCTTGAAACTGTTGATTATTAGGGGAGTTTTGCTTAGCTAAGGGCGCATTATTTTGTTAGTGCCAACAACAAAAAAATCTTTCTAGTATGTCTTTGTTTTTTTTTATCATCTCTTTTTCAAAAGTGTTAAGTGTTAGTGGATGTATTAAATATCTATGCAGATTAAGGGAATGATTAGATAATCTGTTTGCAATACATCGTCAGTATATTTCTATTTACATAAGATAAACATGTGATGTATTTCAGGACCCAATTTTATTTGATTACTTGGTGATAGTATCACTAAAGTGACATACATAGTTGATGTTTTAGAGGGAATTACAAAAAACAGTAAACACAGGAAACCTACTTTAATATTTTCTTTCTTAAACTTTTCTGAAAAAGTTGGTTGGACTTAGGGTTTATCAAGGGTTTTTAGACTCGCTGATCAGTGAAGTCCATTGCTTCTTAGATATATTCCAATGATATATATCAAATGCAAAGCATAAAGGATACAAATCTGATGTTTAATGTTTTTATGTTTTGTAACAATGTATTTAGCATGCTATATGTGAAAGAAAAGAAATGCTTTCAAACACTTTGTGTTAGCCCTCCTTTCCTTGTTTCCCCAAATCATTAAACTCCCCTGGTATTGGAAGGAAGAAATGCTTATGCTCTCCGATGACAGATTTGAAAGACATCACTGCAATAATGAAAGACATCATTATTGTTGCTTTTGGCTGATTCAAGTGCCCAGTGGAGAGGAATTTATATACAGATTTACCTAAAGATGCCTGTCAATGCAGCCTCCCCAGCAGGGTTAGTAACACTTGTGTAACATAAACACACCCCTAAACACAGCAAGATTTTTTTTTTTAAGGGAGGGGGGTTGGGAAGAAAGGTGGTGTAAAGCCCTTATAATACATTTTCATCAATTATACCTGGAATAGCGGATGCAATTATTGGGTGAAGAGACAGTCATTGTTTAAAACTTTTACCTTTTGAAGAGAAAGAATTTGCTGGTGACGGGTGGGCGTGTGGGGAGGTGTGGGGACGTTTTCTTTCTCTTCTTCACCAACCCTTTACACTCATGATCAAAGGGATTCTTGTTCTCCTTTAAGGCTGCTTGATTGTCCAGTAACTGGTATGGTTACCAGAGATAGTTATAAGCATAGTTAAATCTACAAAGTCTTTCCAGATTTTAATGGTCACTCGCAAATCACCAGTTTTAGAAGTTTAGGCTACCGCAGGAGCTAGAAAGCTCTGGGCACACAAGCTAGAAGGACTTGGGACTGCGTCAGTCCCCACCACCACTGCTCCTTCCCTTTCATTCTTCCACTTTCTGTAATATCATTGCCCTCTCCTCCAGCTCCCACATTTTTGGGCCTTTCCTCTTTAATTCTGCGGTCTCTCTGGCCTCAGGCTTTCTTGGCACCCCTTGCCTTACCACCCCCGCCCTTGCTGGGATCTGCCTTTGGTCTGAGTTTTTTCATAGCTAGAGGCCTAGGTTAGTTGAAAATCAATTAGTTACAGTTTGAGAAGTTAGGTACAGTCTCCTGTTTTCTTTCTAGTTGAGTAGGAAAAGGTTCTGACTGGCCAATTGCAGTCTCCACCCACTGGGAGCAAAGCTCCCCAGGGCATCGGAGCTGGCCCTGCTCTGGCCATCCCTGCCATTGTTTCTCCGCCATCCCATTCTTCTTTGCCTCATCATATCTCCCTGAGGTTCCCATGAACAGATTTAATTGTGTTTCACCTTTACAATTGTATAAAATAATTAAAATTTAAAAGAAAAAAAGGAAAGTTAAAAAAAGAAGCAGATGGCAATGCTGACCAAGAGTAACTCTATTAGAACATGCAACTGCCACCTTGCTGATGCTTTGTTTCATATCCATGGCACTCCAGGGAAGAAATTATATTCTTTTTTTTTTTTTTAAGTTGGGTAGATATGATGAGAAGGACTAAAGGGATCAAGTGTAAGAGCTGGAGGCATAAAGCAAAGAAGATGAGATGAGAAGGAACGTATTCTTGAAAAAGTACTTGAAGGAAAGAAAGTGAATGAAATGAGTCATTAGAGGCTGATGGCTGAAGGGTGCAGGTGGAGGGCATGCTGGGAAACCTTCAGCCCACCTCATCCTCACATGGCAGCTAATTCAACATCCCTACAGCATCAGCTCCAGGGGAAAACCCTTTCATCCTCATGCACTAAAATACCGACGTGGGGAAAAGAGGGGGGTTGCCTTGGTGTGTGTACAAGGAGCACACAGACAGGCTACTCACATTCATAGTCATAAATAATGTAGTGGCTCAGATTTAAAAACCACAGGTCAAAGGAAGAGGCTTCCCTGACGCACAGAGAGGAGCTGAGATCAGAGTGGAGAGAAACAATGAACCCCTGTTTTAAGTCATATTTATGAGAGCTTCTTTGCACCTTGAGTTCATATTTTATTGGCTGGGCTGTGGGGTTTCCCCATTTGCTCATCTCCTAAAATCATACCCCAGGCTACGCTATCCTTTAAAACATTCCAGTAAGTCCTGACAACCGGCTCATTGATTTGGAGGAAAAGGGGGTCTGTTCTGATTTTGATGTCAGACCGGAATGTTTAAGATTCAGCTCGGAAAGCTTGGCAGTAACATAAAAATAATTGGGGGAGCATTCACCTGCTTTTTTCAGAGATGTGTTAAAAAATGCATATAAACAAGGGGTAGTTACCCCGATTTGGATGAGTATTGCCTGAACCATTGTGGATAAATTGTTATTTTAAAAGGTAGAGACAACTATTAAAGCGTACAATGCCCAAACTGAGAAAAAAAGAATCACTTGTAGCTTAGTAAGAAAGATCTTGAGTGGTTTAGGGAGAAAAGAAAGCAACAGCAACAATAACAAACCTTCATAACTAAAGAGGAAGGCAGTGAATATTACATAAAACTCACAAACCTAAACCTTGCATAATTCTGAATAGTGAGGTATAGAAATGAAACTAAGATGTGTGCTATTTTATAAGTCCTAAGACAAAGAAAACCCTTGTCTTAGATATTGTGTTTAATTTCTTTCTAGAAGTAAATGTTAACAGCGTTCAGTGTTCTTGTTAAACAGATTTCCTGGAGTTGTGAGAAATAAAGAAAATAGTTTTAAAAGGTCAGGATCAACAGATGTAAATCCCACTTAGATTTTATGCAGGACTAAAAAACATGTCAAAATCAAGGGAAGATTTATTGACATTTGCAAAATCTTTCAGTTATTTTTATACTACAGTGATAGGAGTTTGACATGGTTGTGTTCAGATCTTCGGTTCCTTCTCTGGCTCTGTGATTTATCTTTCTCCATAGGAGACACAGCCTTGCCAGAATCTTCAATTAATAGTGTATTAGCATTCACATGACTTTCAACATTAATTATAAACTAAACCTAATTGGTTTCTCTTCGGTGCTTCCATCACAGACTTAAGGTAGCAGAGAGGTGCCAGAATCCCTGGACTGGGATCCTATGTTCCATACTTACCAGCAGGGTGGGCTTGAGCAAGTTACTTCCATTCTCTGTCCCTCTTGTTCCTTGTCTAAAAAGTGCAGATAATAATTACACCTTCTGCATCATGTGTTGAGAGAATTAACTGAGCGAGTACACATGCACTTTTCAGTGTAGGATATGGAACATCCTAAGAGCTCAGGAAAGGTCTGTGACTGTTACCAAGGTGTATTTGTGTCCAACATCTGCACCAGTTTGCAGAAGCTTCTCTATAATCTGTGGAGCTTGGTGCAAAATGGAAATTTAAGCTCATTCTTAAAAACTGATTAGGAAGTTCAAGATGGTGACTTCAGAGTATTAGATCACATGTAGGGCCCTTCTGAGCCAGGGTGGCCCCTGTGCAACTGCGCAGGTCACATGCTGGTGGAGCCGGTCCTCTGTGTTTGATGACACATTGAGACAGCAGGAACCATCTCCTGTTTACCCCCTTTTACCCTGATGTATGTATGGACATTCCAGAAGGAAAGAGATGGTGGGTGCAAACTGAACCATCTGAGGAGAGCGTTACGAATGTTATAATGTCAGCAGTATTGTGGGCAATGGTGTTTCAGCAGATCAGGGGATGGAGCAGTACCCTGAGCCTACAGGATAACCTTCCTCCTCCTGGGAAAGGGGCAGAAATAGTTTCCAAAAATTCAGAGGGGAGATATATGGGAAGGTGCTCTGGCTGAAGCTATGGCCTTGGGGAGAAAGATGCCAAGCAGTTGGCGCCTAGATACGTGTTGAGGGAAGACCAAGGGCCAGATGCCCAGGGAGCATGTTCTGTCATGTTTCCCATTAATCGATCCTTGCTTCCAGCCAGAGGGCCTGGGAGCTCATTGGCACAGCTCCTGAGAGCCAGTCTCTTGGTGCAAAAAGCAGAGTAGAGAAATGTGGAGAGAGGATCTTGAGGCACAAATGGAAGAAATTTGGCAGAAAGGGGTAAATAAACATATTGAGTAATTAGTCAACAAGAGTTCTAAAATCACTTTAATTTCCATGCAAATTACTGGTGTATATATTAACTTTGGTCTTAGTTAATTTATAATAGAATTCAAGAGATAATCATCACTTAATGTGAGAGAACCATCATTTACTTCGGAGTTGGTGAAGTTAAGTGGTAGAAATAAACACGGCATGCTGAAAAAAGTTATAAATGGTTCGTTGTATATATACATATCTATATAGTTATATACAGTTCAGTATATATCAACTTCAGCTGATACAGTCAGACTATTTTACAGCAAACCAAAGTTTAAAACAAAAACAATCCCGAAGAGCAAAATCCCTCCAAACAAGGAGAAGTGGCTCTTTCAGAACCCAGTCTGAGCATGAGACTGTAGCTGCCAATCAAAAACTTTCATGGGGGAAGGCCCAGAGTGCACCCAAGCATGTGGGGCAAAATGAAGAGCAATGTATCTTTCAAGTCTTTGGGCCTGTTTACTCTCAGCTGTACCCTCTGAAATGACCCAGGACTGCTTGTTAAATAAAGCAGGTTTTTTGGGGTTTTTTTTTGCAGTGTTTGTCCGGGTCTGGGTTTGAACCCGCCACCTACGGTATATGGGCTGGTGCCCTACTCCTTTGAGCCACAGGTGCTGCCCAGGTAAAGCAGTTTTTAATTCTGGGTGGAATCATATGATATTCTTACATGGAGCATTCACGTTCCATAGTTAATGTTGCAGGCTCAGATAATGTTAAAATGAAGGAAATGGGGATTATTATCTTTCTTCTCTGCCACCGCTATTTTCCCCTGACAGACTAACTGTGTAACTCTGTGACTCAGAGTGGAAGAATCTAGTGGAGGAGCACGTATGTCAGGTTTTGTTCTCATAAATAACCAGCTGCTATGCCTTGAGGCCAGAACCAGCTCCCTGCCCTTTAGTCACAGAGAATCATTGACTAGAACATCCCCTATCCAGCATAGACTATGTTCCCCTTCAAAGCTGCTAAAGTTGGTAATTTAACGTCTATAGCTATTTTAGAAGCAGAAAAGGGAGCTCCACTTGGAAATTGTGTAGGACCCTCTGCAAATAACCTTGACTAAGTTTTTGTAAATATATTATTTGGTCTGAGCAACAGGGGATCATGTGGTTTTTTTCTGACTATCATAGTGGGGTTTAAGTGCAAATCAGACTGGTTTCAATATCAGCTTTGAATTTAACAGGTGCATATCCTTGAGCAAACCATTTCGCTTTACTGGAACTGTTTCCTCACCTCCTGCGTGGAACTCATAATAAAGAATTCTACTTAGGATTTAATAAAGTAAGCTTATAGACTTTTAAATGTACACGAGATAAGTGCCCAATTAATGGTCCTTCTTGCTACTTTCCAACTATTCCTATTAGAATAGAATCCGGAGAGTTCTAATGTGACAGGAAAGGTATATTCAATCCACTAGACTTGGGCAAATATTTTGCTGAAATTCTAAAACATTATGCACATAGCTTTTCCTCTATCCAGAAGAAAACGAACAGTTGAGTTTTATTAATTCTGCCTTCTGGTTGGACTGTGGATGGGCTTGTGTCCTAGATAAGGTCACTCTGACAGAGCCTTCCTGCGACTGATCATGGTGCTTCCCTTCGAGCTCCCAAAGGCAACATGTGCTGTGATGAGTTGCTGAAAGGTGCTTTTTATATTGTTTTTGGTTGGAGTCCTAGAGCTATTCCATGGTTTTACTTTAATTCCAGATATTACCTGTTCCATTTCCTTGCTTGTCATGGAGAAGGGGAACTGATTACAAGCCAAAGTAATAATATACAATTAGAAGATATTTGGTTGTAAAGACATACACACTCTATAAAAGACCCTTTGAAAGAAGGGGAAAAAACTGTAGCTCTTTTCATGCTTATTTTTATAGGTCAATTTTTTTTTGAATTTAAGTTTTTAAGAAGTCGATTCATGATGAAAATCTAAGTGAATAAACTCTTGGACTCTAAAGTGAGAAAGCCTTTCTGTTTAAATTATCATTCATTTTGGGAACTGTTAGTATTATCTGTAACTCAAATCATGTCTTAATTTATGATTTCTTCTTCTTATTATTTTTTTTTGAGACAGAGCCTCAACTGTCACCCTGGGTAGGGTGCTGTGGCATCACAGCTCACAGCAACCTCCAATTCCTGGGCTCAAGTGAGTGTCCTGCCTCTGCCTCCCAAGTAGCTGGGACTATAGGCGGCCGCCACAACGCCTGCTTATTTTTTGTTCCAGCTGTCATTGTTGTTTGGCAGGCCTGGGCTGGATTCGAACCCGCCAGCTCAGGTGTACGTGGCTGGCGCCTTAACCCATTGAGCCACAGGTGCTGAGCCTCAATTTATGATTTCTAATGTGCAGCTATTCTCATTACTTTCAATAATGATTATAATTTTTTTTCTATTTAATACCATTCAGCCTTAAGTACGATGACTTTCCTACATTACTGGGCTGATTTTTTTTTCAGATAGGGCTGTAAGATATTTTTGTGAATTTTCTTGTTCCATTCACGATGGGAGTGCCCCGTGATCCCTGCACCTCCCACGAGGTCCCAACTCCTAACACTACCATATTGCAAATCCAATTTCAACATGAGTTTCAGAGGGGACACATTCCAATGATAGCAGATATAATTAGGTTTGAATAAAGTAAGCTTATAGACTTTTAAATGTACACGAGACAAGTGCCCAATTTTTACTGTGGTGAATAAAGTTCTTAAAATATGGTTTACAACTACTTGCATATGGACATATTCAAGTTGACATTTAACATTTTTCTCTTCTTCCTTCCTGTATCAAAAACAATGATCACTTCTCGGTTGTTTACATTGAAGAAGAATGTTACTTATGGGAAGAATTTCACTTATTAAAATTAACTAAAATATTCATTTTTTTTGTATATATGATGCATTTAAAGTACAGTTATGTATCACTTCATGATGGGAATACACTCTCCGAGATGAGTTTTTAGGTGATTGATTTTGATACTTATGCAGACCTAGGTGATTTGGTCTACTACGACATTTAGGCTATTGCTGCTGGGTTACAAACCTGTGTAGTAGGTCACTGCATTGAATGCTGTAGACAACTGTAACATAATAAGTATTTGTGTATCTGAATATATCTATAAAAAGGCAGTTTGTTGAGCTACAATGTTATGATGGCATTGGGGTCACTAGGCAATGGGAACTTTTTAGCTTCATTATAATTTTATGAGACCTCTATTGTATATATGGTCTGTGTTGCCTGAAACATTGTTACGTGGGCCCTGACTGTATGTGACGTTGTCGGGTCCTGGTATAGTTGTAGTAATAATTAAAGCAATAATAACTGCAAAAAATGTTAATTCCCATGCCCCAAACTGGACTGAGTGATTTAAATGGTTTATCAATAATTCTCATCTCAAATTGCATGGGTAAATATTTTTCTGCCCCTAATTTACTGGTGTAAAAGTCGAGGGTACTCAAAGGGTAAATAACTAACAAAAGTCACCCATTCTGCTAGTTAATGGCAGAATCATTACTGGAACCATGATCTGTCTGACTATAGTTTTTATATTCTTTGCCGTTACTCTTCAGCTTGGTAGCCCACTTTTGGAAAAAACAAAAATGATAGTACCTGTGATAGCGCTAATAATAATGGCTTACACCTTTAAAAAGCATGTTTGTGTACATTATGTGGTTTCACCAAAATGACTACAGTGGGTAGCCCTCAAGGAAGTAGATAGGATTCCACAACCCAAATCTATAGACACCGGAGTTCTAAAAGGTCATCCCTTCAGTCATTTAACAAATAGAAGCTGACGACCTACCATCGGGCCAGACACTGTGTGAACGACTGTGCCTATTTTATTGCCAAGGTCACAGGGCAAAGGAGCCAGGTCTAGGCCCAGAATCCTTGATTCTTGTGCCAGGATACTTTCCCTCAACATCACGTATTTTAGATTAATCACACTAAAAATAGAGCATCAAGTAAAATTTAAAACATCAACAAACATTTTCTAAAAGAATATATTTCTTTGTTATTTAAATAACCAATTGAATTAATTTCCCCTTTTGGGGGCAAAACACGATTGTAAGAGGGACTTTACCTAACAAATGCAATCAGTGTAACCTGGTTTCTTGTACCCTCAATGAATCCCCCCCCAAAATTTTTTTTCCAAATGTATAGCAAAAAAAAAAAAAAAGGAAATATATATCCCTTTAAATATGTATATATATTTTCAAGTCTGTTACCAGGAAACAGAATCTAAGGAAGCCTGTTAGTCTCAAAGCATGGAGCGCAAGTAGAATTAAACGGCAGCAAAGCCTATGGGGTTCTCACACATCTGCTTGTCTAGCTGGAGGAGTTCCTAATAGGGAGCCTGCAGTGATTTTAAAGGAAATACCTAAAGAGAAAATTTACATTTTACATGGCATACTAACTATACATTCCAGAGCTTTGAGTGTGGCTCAAATAGTCCTTGCTTATGTTGTACTCAGGAAATAAGGAACATACAATTTTTTTCAAAATGAAGTGGTTTGAAGTGTCTAAAGTCTTGACCCTTGGTCCCACCTTTCTTCTTCAATTGTATTTGATAAGGCAACATTCTACGAAGAACAAGATGGTATCCAGTGTTTACCTTGAACGTGATGTGGTCAAGGTAAGAGTAAGAGTCAATGAAGATACATTTTAGAAAGAGGAAAAGAAAAGACAATTCCAAGAATTGGTTCTAAGGACCTCTTTGGTGTATTTCCTGAGTCTCCTCAGGATATTGAGCCTTGAGCAACGATTGCTTCCAGTTGATGGTTGAGAAAAATTGACCAACATTCTATGACTGCTTTAAAAATTGCAGCGAAATGTGGACCTACACCCACTTCTACAGCACTGGTTGGTATTCACCTGTCAATTTCCCTCAACCAAATGCCAGATCATGAAAGTAAAATAATAAATGAAAGTCCGAGAAGAACCGAAATTGTACTGATTTCTGCTCTGTTGAATAGTCACTGTTTTTCACCACTGGCAGGTACTCAATGCTTGTGGCTGTGAAGGGTACGACAGCATGGAATAGCATTTCACATGTGAACTTTAAAATTGTTACAAAGCCACTATATTTTATATGAGGAGAGAAGACCCTTTGTCCAAAGTACTACATCTTGTAACAGGAGGAACCAGAGTTGGAGTTCCAGATATTTGCAGCTAGGTAGTGTAACTTTTGTAAATGCAGTTGGAGAGGCTATAGCTGGGATATCGCTTAAATTCTTTGTAAAGTTCTGTACATTCTTCTAACATACCTTGTATTGAATTTGGAATATTTTCACTTCATAAGTAACGGTTATAAAAATGTCATAAAATGACATAAAAATATTGTAGGGCAAACTCTCTGACAATGATGAATTTACCAAGAGGCTCTCTGGAGCTCAATGCTGGTAGACCTTTCATAGAATTGTGTTGCTGTGGCCTTCTCAGAGGCAAATACTTCGAGGGAGAGGAACACTTGACGGGTGCCAAGGATACCGACCTTTGTGTCATGCAACATACCTGGTCAGTAATGGGAGGGAGAAAGGTGATCTGTGCTGTTGACTCTCACTTTCTGTTTGTTTGTTTGTTTTTGAGACTGTCTCACTCTGTCCCCCCATGTAGAGTGCTGTGGGGTCAGCCTAGCTCACTGCACCCTCAGACTCCTACTTTAGCCTTCTGAGTAGCTGGCATCTGCCACAATGCCCAGCTAATTTTTCTATTTTTATTAGAAACAGAGTTTCACTTTGCTCAGATTGATCTTGAACACTTGAGGTCAAGTAATCCTCCAGCCTCTGCCTCACAGAGTACTAGAATTAGAGGTGTGAGCCTCCATGCCTGGCTATTGACTCCCACTTTTAAAAGACAGAGTTGGCAAGGGTGATTTTGGAAAAACAGGAAAGAGGCAAAACATGAAATTTCCAAACAGTAGTAGGCCTCAAAAGCAGTACTAGCCACTGGAATTAAGCAATAGTGAGTTCATTTGGATTCTGAGGATTTCCAACTTGCCGGCCAGTATAGAAGGTCACCTCAGCATTGCTGCCCTCCAGATAAGTCTGAGTGCCTTGTCTTGGCTTCTATAACTCACCCTGGATTGGCCAGAGAATGTCATGAGAAACTACCAAAGTGGACATTTGGGCTGTGGGACCATCTACCATCTCTAAGTTAGGACCCCCTGCTGCAGATGGAAACTGGTGACTAGCCTTGACTTCATCCTGCTACGTGTGACTGAAACACCTCCTCTGTATTCTGCATAATACTGAACATCCAACGGCTAACACACATCTCTTGATTTGCAGCAGTTACAGCCCTGATCTCTTATCTCTTTCTTGCATATGGAAAGTGAGCTCCTTTCCATAGCTCACTTAGTGCCATGTACCACACAAAGGCTAAATATTGTACTTTTATTATTTTTTTTTGAGAAGAGTCTTACTTTGTTGCCCTCTATAGAGTTCTGTAGTATCACAGCTCACAGCAACCTGAAACTCTTGGCCTTAAACAATTCTCTTGCCTCGGTCTCCATGGAGATGGGACTATAGGCACCTCCCACAACGTCCAGCTATTTCTTTGTTGCAGTTGTCATTGTTGTTTAGCTGGCCCAGGCTCGGTTTGAACCCGTTAGCCTCGGTGCATGAGGCCAGCTCAGTAACCACTGTGCTATGGGCACCGAGCCTGTACGTTATTTCTGTTCCTTATGGGTCTTATGTATTAAAAGCTAAGAACTTGAGATACTTCCTTTTTTTGAAAAGAAAATATTTCTAGAATTACAACATTTTTCAAAGCAAAATTCTGAAGTTATATGAGGACAATTTCACTTCTGGCTACCCTCTTCTCTCAACACCAGGCAGAGGAAACCAATAGACATAATTGTTATTATATTGACTTTTAACTAAATGCTTGAGAACTAATCTTTGGTTTGTTAAGCAAGCTAAGAGGTAGCTGAAGAGTAAAGATGAACATTTATAATGTCACCTTATTTTTTTTTTTAATATTCAACCACTCTCTCTTCTTCCCTTTAACTTGTTACTCTTACTCAATTTATTCACAACCCAGTTGTCAAGTAAAAAGTGTAAAGGATCTCAATATCCAATATCTAATTATTTAATGTGACACATACTTAGGAAGTCAGATGATAATGTAATTTATGAATGGGTCGAACATTTTTGAAAATTTTAATTAGACTAAATTTATTGATATATGATAACTAAAACATGTGCTCCATCAAAATTATCCACATCTCTTGGGCAATTTCAATTGTGACTCTTTTTAAACAGAAATTTTTGTCAGTATTTTCTAAAGTACATTTCATTAAAAATATTTTTAATTTCCCTTGAAGAGATGCTATCTGAAATTTTGTGGTCAAATAAATTTGAACCACATGGAGAAACTAATTTAACAGGTTTTCATATTTTCAGGACAGGAGTCCTCAAAGCGTTTTTTATGCTAATGAGCATTATGAGTCTCCATAAGCAAGGTATAGACTATAATGTTTCATAAGCACATTCGAGTCTGGTACCCTCCTACCCAAGGTACCATTGAGGCTTTGTGCTACAGGGAACTCACTCAGAGAAACACACTTCTTTATGTGAAAACACTGTTTTTTTTTTTTTTTTGTAGAGACAGAGTCTCACTTTATTGCCCTGGGTAGAGTGCCGTGGCATCACACTGCTCACAGCAACCTCCAGCTCCTGGGCTTAAGCGATTCTCTTGCCTCAGACTCCCTAGTAGCTGGGACTACAGGCGCCCGCCACAGCGCCCGGCTATTTTTTTGTTTTGCAGTTCGGCCGAGGCCGGGCTTGAACCCGCCACCTTCTGTATATGGGGCCGGCGCCCTACT
>CAUYON010192964.1:0-35024 GCA_963573935.1 Arctocebus calabarensis
GGTGCCTGTAGTCCCAGCTACTTGGGAGGTGGAGGCAGGACACTTGCTTGAGCCCAGGAGTTGGAGGTTGCTGTGAGCTGTGATGCCACAGCACTCTACCCAGGGTGACAGCTTGAGGCTCTGTCTCAAAAAAAAAAAAAAGTACATTCATATAAAACATGTTACATTGGATTTTAAACAAGCACTGGCCAATGTCCACCCTTTTCCTGGGCCCTTCTAAAATTATAGTTAGTATTATCTGTTATTAAATGCACTGTCTTACATGGGTCCCAAATGAAGCTTTCAAGCTGAATCATGAAACCAAGTTGAAGATAGAACAGAAACTCACCACCAAAACCTTATCCGACCTCAATCGCTTACCCTACACATTAGACTCCAGTCCTCACCGTAAATGCACACACATACAGGTCTGCACACGCGTGCACATGTACACATATACACAGCCCACATGTGACTGCTTTCAGTCCCTTACTCCCAGGGTTCTCTATAAAAACAGAAAATATGGAGCGGTATGTATACAAATAGAGATTTGTCATGAGGAACTGGCTCACACAGTTATGGAGGCCAAAATGTCCCACGATGTGCTGTCTGCAAGCGGAAGGCCCAGGGAAGTCAGCGGCACAATTCCAGTCCAAACCCAAAGGCTGATGAAGTCCCAGTCTGAGTCTGAAGGCCTGAGAACCCGAAGTGCTGATGTTTGAGGGCAGGAGAAGACGAATGTCTCAGCTGCAGGAGAGAGAAAATTCATCCTTCCTCTGCCTCTTTCTTCTATTTGGGCCTCCCCGGGACTGGATGATCCCAATGTGCCATCCTCCCCGGGACTGGTGCGGATGAATCTCCTTTACTCAATCTACCAGAAGCTAATCTCTTCTGGAAACATCCTCACAAATACACCCAGAAATAATGTGTCAACAGCAACCTGGGCCTCCCTTGGTCCAGTCAAGTTGACACATCAAATTATCCATCAAACGTCCTACCCACCCAGACCTATACACTCCCAACGTGGGACCCTGTTCCTCCCGCCCTATCAGTGCCAGTTATCAGAGGACTACAGGTGCTCAGGCAATGTCCCATCCAATGTCCCATCCCACCCAATGTCCCATCTCCACAGGTAATTTCACCCAACAATGCACTTCACTGATTCAATTTCCTTCATCACATTCTCTATTGTGATTCCAAACAGACTTAAACCATGCTAAACTTGGCTAAGAGAGTGTTTGGAGGGCATGCAGAATGGAATTGAATATAAGAAGCGTCAATTATCATAGATTCAAGTTCATCTTTTCCCTGCCTTGGTGGCATTTGAAATTTTTTTCTATTACTCATTTAGATTCCAATCTCTGAGCTTCTCTCTTCTTTCTTCCAGCTTCTAAGTCAAACAGATTTTTCTCAGCAAAATAACCCTTCAGTTACTACCAGGGACAGGCTGGTACGTGGGCTACAGCAGATGAACAAGACAAGCTTCACAGGCATTTGAAAGGGTTCAGTGTCAAGATAAAATTTATCTAATACAGCATTTCCTCTCAAGTGCAATTTATCATCCCTTAGATGTTGAACCTCTTATAAATATTAGATTTCCTTTTTTCACAAACCCTGTTTGTTATGTTACCCTTGGTTCAGGACAGGCTTTGAAATTAGATTGACTCATTTCATTTCTCCTTGTCAATTCACTTTCTTTACTCCCGATTCTAATGTTCTTCCTTTTGCCTTGAAATTCAACGTATCTCCCAACACTCTGAAAAACAAAGTCAATTAGAATGTGGCACTTTTGTGGAAGCTGTTTGTTCCACAATGCTTCTGGGCACATTCCACATTGATGAAGTGCCTCTTGGTGGGTCCACATCCCAGGAAAACTCACGATGACTACAAAGTCATCCTGTGCGTGCCCAAGTGTGACCACATCTCTGATACCTTGAGACCTTCGCTGTGACTGAGCAAACAGATCCAGTGGCTTCTAAAGTTACGAAGTCCAATGATCCTAAGTCCAATATTAGAGCTCAAAGCCATCATCTCTGTCAGCTGATTCCACGGTATTAGGGCCACAGAAAGGAGTCATGGTCACAGAAAGGGATTATTGGGTTCTGATCCATAGAGGATGCCAGGTCATGTCACAGCGGCATGTCCAAACAGGGGGACAAAGCCAGGGCCTCCTGTGGTAAGAAATTGACTTGCCAGTGCACAACCAATGGATGGAGAAATCAGGGGCCTCCGGATGTGCGGTGGATCAGAAAATCGTGCTCATGGTAAATGCTGCAAGGGGCCCGACCTCCTCTGCCGGGTCTGCTCTCTTCATACGGACTTGGAAGGGGCAGAATTCAAGGAGCATTGGGTGATCACAGAGTTGTACGGGGGCCCGCTACCCTGCAGAGGCTCGCGAGGTTCGGTGGCTTCCCTCCACTGAATGTGTCACTTGTCACAGCTCTTTCTTACCTTATGTACAGCCCTTGAAATAAAGGACATGGAAGTGCTTTGTAAACTGGAAAGCACCGTGCAAATGTCAGACGTTGGGAGTTTGGCAGGGGAGCCATAGATAATGCGTCTCTCCCATTCCTGAGGCAGGGACCCACCGAGACAGAGATGGGAGCCAGCCAGATGGAGGGCGACAGTCAGGAGCCATGGGTAACAGCTGGCTCGACTCAGGGTCACCACATCCACCCAGTCATGGCTGAGCAAATGCATGCCGGAGTCCCTCCACAGAGGGACGCCAGGGGAGGGGAGCAGAAAGGCCCCTGGGCACAGAGGACGCCTGTGCTTCATGCTTCAGGTAGGAGTGTGTACTGGGGAGGGTCATGTCTGGGGGATGAAGATATGAAGATAAATGAGACCTCAGGGAGCTTATAGTCTACTAGAAACTATTAACACTCCAAACGCAAGAGCCACGCAGCATTAGGAAATGTGATGTTCACCCCACCCCGGGAGCTGGGGAAGGTGATTATCAAGTTGGCTCCTGGAGTATGTATAGAATCTCAGCAAATGGAGAAGAGAGGGGAATTATTCCCAGCAAAGGAAGCAACAGGGCAAAGACAAGAAAGCTCAAACCTGGATGGAATGAGATGAGAAAGAATAAATGAACATCTGAGGCTCGGCACCCGTAGGTTAGAAGACCAGCCACATACACCAGGGTTGGCGAGTTCAAACCTGGTCCAGGCCTACTAAATGACAATGATAACTGCAACTAAAAATAACCAGGCGTTGTGGTGGGTGCCTGTAGTCCCAGTTACTTGGGAGGCTGAGGCAAGAGAGTCACTTAAGCCGAAGACTTTAAGGTTGCTGCGAGCTGTGACACCATAGCACTCTACAGAGGGTAACATAGTGACACTCTGTCTCAAAAATAAATAAATAAATATCTGAGTATACAAAAATATTTTTCCACATATGTTACTTGGATATATACCAAGGTTGAAGGCCAAATTCAGATTAATATCCATGCTTTTTATCTCAAGAAGAAACAAGATGATTTTCCTTTCTAATCCTATTTATCATATACTAATACAATGAAAGTTTTTGGAATTTTCTTTTCTTTTTTTTTTTTTTTTGAGGAAAAAATAAGTCTAAACAGCTGTCTTGAAGGAGACACAACCTTTACAAACCCAGGGACAGGTGGTTCCGTCATGGAACTCTTTACCAAATAGTCCATTTCAATAGACAATAAGAAGTAAGTGGAGATACCATTACTTACACACATTTCTTGGAATAGTAAAAGAAATTTACATAGTTTACAGAAACTCTTGGTAAGGATCCTCATTTTGATCCTATATACTTCTCTCATATTCCAAATCTGGTTTAGAACTTCTATCTTCAACAGCCCCCTCCAAAACAAATAAAACCTTTAGATGGAAGTGGAACACATTATTCTTAGTAAAGCATCACAAGAATGGAGAAGCATGTCCTTAATCTTGATATGAGGACAATTAATGACATGGTGTGGGTGGGGGGAGGGGAGATCAGAGAGAGAAAGAAGGAGGGAGGGGTGGGGAAAGGAAGAGCAGAGAGAGGGAAGGAGCGAGGGGGTTGGGGTCTTGGTGTGTGACACACCTTTTGGGGGCAAAATACGATTGTAACAGGGACTTTACCCAACAAATGTAATCAGTGTAACTTGGTTTCTTGTACCCTCGATGAATCCCCAACAATTAAAAAAAAAAACCTTTTTTAGACAGGGAAAAGGAACATCTCTGCCTTCATCACCAATGCCCTGTCTTACATATTTTCAACATGTATGTGGAAGATGTGATGTATATGAGCTACGTAGATGAGACTGTAAGTTCTGACTCAATGTATAGAGAATTTATCAGTGATTCAATAATAAAATCCATGTCCAAACATATTCCGCATGGTTCCACGTACATAGAAAAGCAAAACATTTTGGCCGCTCCCTCCAAGTTTAAGTCTTTAGAGGCCTCTGGCATGCACTTGTCAGAATTATGTTTTTGAGCAAATTATTCCTTTGTCCTAGGGAATGCAATTGCCTCCATCTGTTCTCTGAACTTTTTCAAATAAGCATTCTCCAAGTCTGAGGACAGTCTTGCTATAAACTCTAAGATGCAAGAGTCATTTTCTTTAACTATATCGACCAACATCTGCGTCATCAGCCACTTTTCCCCCAAATCTGAGGGAGCCCCAGGGCGTATGCCCTTCCGCAGCCTCCTGTTCCCTCCCTGTCCCCACCTAGCCTTCCCCATCTGCTCTTGGGCTATCTGTTAAACCTGATGACTCAGCTGAGCTTCATACCAGCATCCTCAACAAACACACACCAATTGGAACTTTTGACCAGACAGTTTATAAATGTCAGCCTGTCCTCACCCTCCACATGGCTGTTGCTTCTGTTCCCAAGAGCCCATTATCCTGGCATGGTTATGACTCAGCGCACCAAACTGTTCAAGAAAAAAATCTATCTGTAACAAAATGACAAGGAGTAGATATAGTATTTAGTATAGTAAAAGATAATACAAAAAAATAACCAAGACCCTTAACTAAAGTGGGTAAACAAACAATTCACCAAAATTAACAATAAATGGTTAACAAGCTCAGGCGAAATTTTTACCCTCTCAAGTAATCAAAGCAATACAAATTGAAACAATGATAAGACAAAATTTGACAACAAATCTATTTAAAAGATAATATCTAATGCAGTCGAAGTTTAGGAAGACCGATTGTCTCACATACTTCTGGTAAATTGGTAGAATCTTTGACGAAAGCAATTTCAGTGTGTATGCTTCCAATTTTAAGATTCTGTCATAGGAATAAAAGGAGAATTTAAAAATGTGTATAAATGGATACTCACCATTGTTTACATTTCTCAACCATTATTTGTATTAGCAAAAAAATAGCAATAGTCTTAATGTCTATTTTTAAACAAATGGTTAAGTAAATTCTTATTGATGATGCTGATAAAAAATTGAATGCATAATAAAATACATTGCATATGTATACATGGGCAATATAATCATGAAAATATAGATAATCATAGAAAAGAATGAAAGGGAATATACTAAAATATGAACAAATGAGTTTAAATGATGGAAAAGCGGGCAATCTTCTATCTTACCTTAACTTTCCTATGTTACTTAAATTTCCTTCAATAAGAATGTGTTATGTCTATAATAAGGAGGGGAACTTTTTTTTTTTTTTGAGACAGAGTCTCACTTTGCCACCCTCAGTGGTAGAGTGCCGTGGTGTCACAGCTCACAGCAACCTCCAGCTCTTGGACTTAGCAGATTCTCTTGCTTCAGCCTCCCAAGTAGCTGGGACTTCAGGCACCCGCCACAACCCCCGGCTATTTTTTTGTTACAGTTTGGCCTGCCACCTTTGGTATATGGGGCCAGTACCCTACTCACTGAGCCACAGGCGCTGCCCACAAGGGAAACTTTTTAAGAGATTTGAATTGGAAATCAAGAGGCCTGGTTTCTAGTCCAAGTTTTAAAAGATTTACAACTTTAGATAGTTCATCTCATCTCTCTGAGCTTAACTTTTCTATTGTGAAAGTGTGTTTGTCACGTGTCAACTTGAAGAGATCGAACTGGTTCCCAAAATTCCTTTCCTTGCAAATTCCAGCTGAATTTCTTTGTAAATTCAGTCCTGAGGCATCTCTGCCTTCACTCAGTTTCTCCAAGTGCTGGACCAAGTGTGTGTTTACCCCTGTGACAAAGGGTGCCAGCTTCTCCCACACCATCAAGGTCAAAGGCAGCAAGATTGAACACAGTCCATTCTCACGGGCTCTAGCTCCTGCCTCTGGGTTCCAACCTGCCCTGTCTCTCCCCTGCTCTACATTTTTCCTCCATGTTCACCCTGCAGAATTCAAACCCTGGGATCAAACACAAAGAACACAGTCGTGGAAGGACTGTTTAATCACCTCCCACAGTTGTGGAAGGTCAGATCCCCAGTAGCCACACTTCTCTGATTGAATTATGATTGACATGTGTAAGGGGTGGGATTTGTTTATTCAAATTGGCGTTTCCATCCAGCCCTAACGCAAGACACAGAGCTGTAGATATTAAAGTGTAAGATTCCTCCCAACCCCAAACTAGAAGACTTTAAAGTAACCCCAAAGTCTCCCCACATCAAAAATCAATTGCAAATCCAAGGAGTCATTTCCTCTACCTGAAATTAACACCTATGCTGGTCGGACAGTTCAGCAGGAGACACATGTGCACTCCTCTCCTCCAGAGAACCCACGAACAAGATGGTAAGAAGAACTTAAGAGATATAAACCCACAAAAACCAAGAGAATGGGAGGAGAATCAACAACTGGTAAAGAGTTTTAATAAATGTCTGGGAGACATAAAAGATGGAAGGATGGTGATTAGTGATGGGAAACACAGGAGGGTCAGCCTAGAATATCAAGGAGGACCTGCAGGACCTGAAAAACCTCTGGTCTAGATGGGAATAGCGGTGACACAGGGCACAGGTGGCGCTGAGGAGTAGCTGAAAGCTCACATATCAGATGATCCAACCTTCTTCTCTTCCCTACCATGGTGACCAAACCTGCCGCAAACAGACGCTTCTCCAGCCAACATCTGAGATTTGTGTTTGGCTTTTTCAGTTTTTGTATTGTGGTAAAATACATGCAAGATGTACCATCTTAACAATTTTTAAGGTGCGGCTCAGTGTTTTAAGATACATTTATATCGTTGTGCTTATCGCCATCACCCATTTCCTTCACTCTTACAGTGTCATAAAACCGAAACTCTCTAACCAGGACACAATAACTTCCCATTTTCCCCTTCCTGCAGCCCTGGGAAACCATCATTCTACTTTTTGTCTTTATGAATTTGATTACTCTAAATACCTCATAAAAGTGGAATCGGATAATATTTGTCTTTTTGTGACTGGCTTATTTCACTTAGAATGATGTCCTCAAAATTCATCTACTTTGTGGCAGATTGCAGAAATTCCTTCCTCTGCTAGGCTGAATGACATCTCAATTACGTATAAATCACATTTTGCTTATTCATTTGTCCTTTGACGGACATGTGGGCTGCTTCCACATTTTACCTATTATGAATAATTGCTACCGTGAATATGGGTGTGCAAATACTTCTTTAAGCCCCTGCTCTGAATTCTGGATCATACAGTAATTCCATGTTTAATTATTTGAGAAACCATGACATTGGCTTCCACGGTAGCTTTTTACAACCATTTTATATCTCCACCAACAATGCACAAGGATTCCAGTTTCTCACTAACACTTATTATTTTCTGGATTTTTTTTTTTTTTTGAGACAGAATCTCACTATGTCACCCTCAGTAGAGTGCTGTGGCGTCACAGCTCACAGCAACCTCCAACTCCTGGGCTTAAGCAATTCTCTTGCCTCAGCCTCCCAAGTAGCTGGGACTACAGGTGCCCTCCACCACACCCAGCTATTGTTTTGTTGCAGTTGTCATTGTTGCTTTAGCTGGTCTAGGCTGGGTTTGAACCCGCCAGCTTCGGTATATGTGGCCAGTGCCCTACCCACTGAGCTATGGGTGCCACCTATTTTCTGGATTTTTTATAGAAGCCATCCTAATGGGTAAAGGAAATGTTCTTAATTTAAGAAATAAAAATGCAGGGTGGTGCCTGTAGCTCAAAGGAGTAGGGAGCCAGCTCCATATACCGGAGGTGGCAGGTTCATACCCAGTCCCAGCCAAAAAAAAAAAAAAAAAAAAAAAGAAAGAAATGAAAATGCAAGGAAATCTTAAAATTTGTTTTAAATAGTCGTTCTCAATTTTAAAAGCCATCTGGGGAAAATTTGTGCACTTAGTAAGTAGTATCACCAGAGTCAAGCCCACCATCAATTCTATGTAGAGGTGCCCTGACAAACAGCCCACTCCCCACCTGTCCCACACAGAAGCCCAACAGTCAACAATCCCAGTTCTGTATGCAGGGCTCCCAACTGGGTCTCTTTATTGCTTTGGTATTAAATATAAATAAAGCACTAATATTTGCATTGTAAATTGTAAAAATCAAGCAGAAAAAAATGACACCCCTCTCCAAAGCACATAGATAATTCAAGGCACAGAAGATTACTAAAAACGCAAGCAAAACAAAAATCTGTAAAACTCAGAATTATATTCCACGAATAAATGAGCTAGGGGAGAATGAGAAAGAGCTGTTAGAATTTGAAAATCTGGCTGTACGACAGCAGAAAACTGCAATGGAAGAGTCGAAAGGTAAGTTTGAGAACATCTCCTAGAATGCAAGAAAAAAAGATTTGAAAAAAAATGAAAGAAATTTTAAGAGTAAAAAATTAAGAGATTAAGTCTCTGCAAAGAGATAGCAAAGAAAGCAGAGGGAAAGAATTTACCAAGGAAATAAGGCAAGAGAATATACCAGAGTTGAAGCAGGACGCAAATAAATTAAACAGCCCTCTAAGTAAAGCCTCCAAGAATATAAGGCAAGGGTACATGTCAAAACTATTAAGAGCAGAGTGTAAATGTCTTAATGCAATAATTAAGTTAGAGAGGTGAAGGCTATGTTAACCAGCTGGATGTAAGCATTCCAAATTGTATATAAAATCAGCACATTGCAACCCATAAATGCATTAATGTACACAGTTATGATTTAATTTTTTTAAAGAAAATAAATAAAATAAATAATAAAATCTCTACATTACCCTCCTCCCCCACCCAACCCCACCAAAAAAAAAGAAAAGAAAAAAAGATACCTACCTAGACACGGCATTACAAAATTCCAGACTACCAAGAATAAGAGATTGTAAAATAATGAGAAAAAGAAAAGAAAAAACCAGGTCACATGAAAAGGAACAGGAGTCAGCTTAGCGTCAGACTTATCAGCGTCCCCGAATCAGGGACGCAATGAAACAAGCTCTGATGGAAAATGATTTCCAATCTAGAATTCTACAACGTATCTAAGAAGAAGGTAAATGGACGCTTTAAAGCAAGAAAAGAGTGCACAGCTTACTTCTCATCATCCCTTTCTTAGGAAGCTAGCTGAAGATAGAGCCCAGGGAAAAAAAGGGTATAAAACAAGAAAGAGAGTATGGATTCAGGAGACCAACCAAACCCAACTCAGGAGAGCAGTGAGTAGAAACGACAATTAGACCAGAAGAAGAGAGGGTCCCAGGAAGGACCAACGACAAGAGAAGTGTGATTTAAAGTTTGAAAAAAATTGAAGCTAGGACAAAGGCAAGTACCAGAGTGTAAAAAAAAAAAAATCTATTTGAACTAAATGTTAGGCTCAGTGTCCATCCAATGACCACGAGGTGATGACATTGGACCCACAAAGAATAAACCCCAGTGTGGTACTTTGCACATAAGCGAACAACTTTTGCGTGATCATAATAATGTCAATGATGCTTCCGGATTGGAAGCTTGCAGAATCAACATCAGGAAAAATTATGCGAAAATTCATAATGGTTGCAGAATACAACGGAGCTGTGGGAGAGGTGGGAAGAAGGATGAGAGTAGGGATGTCCTCACCTTTCAGAGTGAAGAATTAGGATACAGTGGAGGGAATAAGATGTAACTGTTGTTTCAGCAGCAGGAGAGACCCAGTGGAGTGTGCATGATCTGACCCTCCCCCTCCGTGGAGGAAATTGATACTGTTCAACCAAGAAGCAGTGACACTCCTGTTTACATTATATATTATTATTTATCTTAGAGACTATAAAAGTAACTAGCCAAAAGAACCCACAACAGCAATGACTGGGAAAAAGGAGTTGCCTTTGGGGAATGAGGCCCCCTTGCTCTAGAGGAGAGGACTGCCCAAGAGGGAAGCTGACCCAGGAAGCAGTCAGAGAGAAGGACAGAACCATCCAGGTCTCCCAATACCCTTCCTCAGCGTCCCTGGTGCAGCTGAGGGCTCAGCTGGGCTTTCACCAGGCAAACCTGGAAAGTCTGCTTTGGAAACTGCATTTCTGGGTTTCGCTATTTAAATGTCCAATATGGGGCAGCGCCTGTGGCTCATCAAGTAGGGCGCCGGCCCCATATACTGAAGGTGACAGGTTCAAACCCGGCCTTGGCTGAACTGCAAAACAGAAAAATAGCCGGGCGTTGTGGCCGGCGCCTATAGTCCCAGCTACTCGGGAGGCTGAGGCAAGAAAATCGCCTAAGCCCAGGAGCAGGAGGTTGCTGTGAGCTCTGTGACACTACGGCACTCTACTGAGGGCGATAAAGTGAGACTCTGCCTCTACAAAAAAAAAATGTCCAATATACACTGATTGTCTCTGACCATCTACCTCTCGGCCCCCCATCCCCACCCAGCTGAGGTCTTTGCCTTCCCATCTTTATAAACCTGCACTGGCCATGCCTCATGTTGAATATTTGCATGCCAAGTTCCAAGTTCCTAGCTATGTGAGTTCATAGTAAAATTATTATTTCATTGATAAGTTCAAGGTTATCTGGCAACACTGTCTTAAGAATAAGGAGTTATTGCTGATCTGAAGAGAATGGACAGAGTGCTGGTATAGCTCGGATATTTGTCCCTTCTAAAGCTCATGTTGAAACTTGATACCCAGTGTCGGAGGTGGGGACTGGTGGGACTCGTGAGCTGTGTGGTGCCGCGTCTGCAGGAATGAGTGAGTTCTCACTGTTAGTTTCCATGACACTGGTTGTTGAAGAGAGCTTGGCACCTGTCTGTCTCTCTCTCTCTCTCTCTTTCTTTCTCTCATATGTGACATACCTGCCCCCCCCCCTTTGCCTTCTTCCACGATTTGGAATTTTCCTGACACCAGAAGCAGATGTTGACACGATGTTTCTTGTACAGCCTGCAGTGCCCTGGGCCCAAGGAACATCTTTTCTTTATAAATTACCCAGCCTTAGACTCAGCCGCCATAGCTCAGTGGTTAGGGCGCCAGCCACATGTTCCGGGGCTAGTGGGTTTGAACCCTGCCCAGGCCTGCTAAACAACTATGACAACAACAGCAACAAAATAGCCAGGCATTGTGGCAGGCACCTGTAGTCCCAGCTACTTGGGAGGCTGAGGCAAGAGACTCACGTAAGCCCAAGAGTTTGAGGTTGCTGTGAGCTGTGACACCACAGCACTCTACCCATGGTGACAGAGTGAGGCTCTGTCTCAAAAGAAAAAAAAAAAGGTTAGGGCGGCATCTGTGGCTCAAAGGAGTAGGGCGCTGGCCCCATATGCCAGAGGTGGCAGGTTCAAACCCAGCCCCGGCCGAAAACTGTAAAAAAAAAAAGTTACCCCATCTCCAGGATTCCTTTATAGCAATGTAAAATGGACTGAGAAAGATGCCTAGAAGCTGAGTTTCTGGATTTAGGGCCTGCCTGGTCGCCACAACAAGAATATACTTGAATTGAGCTCCAAAGCACTGCTGGGTGAACAAAATGCACGGCTGTCTTTCTCCGTTCTTAGACACAGAGTCATGGAAGCCCAGAATGAACGTGTCTTAGAGACCACCTCATCTAAATCCCCACTGTTACGTGTGAGAAACTGGACCCTGGGAGCTTCGCCGTTTGCTCAGGAGACACATGGAGGGAGAGGGAAAAGCCAGGGCTGGACTCTGTCTCTCCAGGCTCACGGTCCCTTGCTTGCTGTGTTTCATCTTTTGGGGTGGGGGAAGGAGATCACAGCAAAACGATTCCATCAAGTCTGCAGATTCAAAAAAGGAGCACGACAAGGGACACAGGGAATGACGACTGACCACTGGGTCTCCCAGGGGCCACTTGCAGCCAGTTCTAGTGAGTTCTGAAGCTACAGTCTTAGATCGGGGAGGCAAAGACATCTGGACAGGCAAACTGTTCCTGACACGGTGCGGACACCACTCAACCCACTTGATGGAGGCCACCAGCATCCTGGCACAGGAGGCAGGGGGACTCTGGTCATCCTGCTAAGCATTGAGCTTTTCTGGTGAGAGAAACATTTTATTCTGTCTTCAAACCTAATCGATAACACAGCACAGTCCTGTTTAAATGTTAGATAATTACATTAAAGAAACAACAAGAGGGGAAAAAGGACTATCTTAGGCTCGCAACTGTCACACGATAACCGACTTTCTTTATTTTAATTCATTTTCTTCTGGCTTTTGTCCACGTGCACACATAATTTTACTTGGTTGCAATCAGGAGGAGTATACAATTTTGTATTAAAGCAATAAACTTTTAATGATATATAGACATACAGGGCAAATGGCTATAAAGCAAAATTGATGTAAGTTTGTAAGGGGAAAATCCATTTTAAAGGGGAGAGTGTGGAATAATAGCACATATTACGGTAGTACATTTGGGGTAGTGATTATAAAGATCTTAATAAAATTTCTTCTCTTTCCTTTTTATATAGTTCCTTAACCAAGTCATGATGAAATAAATGTTATGTGTGTTCAGCCTATATATTTGTACCATTTGATTTTTAAAACAATTATGGTGCTTAAGAAAAAAAAATCATAGATCTTAGCGCTAAAAGGAACCTTAGAGATTTTATTTCCAACTCAGTGACAGGGAAATTGTCTGTACCATTTGGAATTGTGTAAGCAAGGCCCAATTTTTGTATGTGTGTGTGTGGTTTTTTTTTTTTTTTTCTTTTGGCCGGGGCTGGGTTTGAACCCACCACCTCCGGCACATGAGGCTGGCACCCTACACCTTTGAGCCACAGGTGCTGCCCTCAAGGCCCAATTTTTGTATCCCTCTGCCCCACCATGCAAATTCAGCTAACCCCGACCATTTATCTGTTATTTATTACACATCTAACACTGGCCATTATTAGGTTTACAAAATGGTAGGCCACACTTCTTACAAACTCTGAAAAATTGAGGCAAATAAACCAGAGTAAACAATAAAGGAAACTGTTCATGAGGTTGAAAGAGTCCAGTAGCACAGTGGGCCTCGGCCACTAGGTCCTGACTCTTTGGTCCATATGGCTCAAAATGGGCTCAGCTTGACCAGACCTCACATTCGTGTACCACCTCACTCAGAGCAAAGAAGAGGCTTTCTCTCCTCTAGCCATAGCACACAAGTTGTAGATTTACTCTATTTGTACCAACCTGAGCCACCTTAGGGCCAGGGGAGGGTGCCACACTGGACTTCTGAGCCCATCTCTGCAGCAAGAGAGATGGAATCGGCTCAGCGCCTGTGGCTCAACGGGCTAAGGCGCCAGCCACATACACCTGAGCTGGCAGGCTCGAATCCAGCTCGGGCCCACCAAACAACAATGACAGCTGCAACCAAAAAAAAAAAAAAAAAAATGGCTGGGCGTTGTGGCAGGCACCTATAGTTCCAGCTACTTGGGAGGCAGAGGCAAGAGACTCACTTGAGCCCAGGAATTGCAGGTTGCTGTGAGCTGTGATGCTACAGCACTCTATCCAGGGTGACAGCTTGAGGCTCTGTCTCAAAAAAAAAAAAAAAAAAAGAGAGAGACTGAATCATGATATACAGCCAATCAAGGGCCTTGAACTAATCAGTGTCCCCCACTTGGCTTAGGGGAAGGGTAAATTCCACCCCAGCCACATAGCAAATGCCTGGAGGATGGTGGGAAAGAAGCCATTCCGCAAACTAAAACCCAGGTGCTGGCTCGGTGCCTGTAGCTCAGTGGCTAGGGCATCGGCCACATACACTGGGGCTGGCAGGTTTGAACCCGGCCCTGGCCTGCTAAACAACAATGACAACAACAACAAAAATAGCCAGGCATTGTGGTGGGCACCCGTAGTCACAGCTACTTGGGAGGCTGAGGCAAGAGAATCACTTAAGCCCAAGAGTTTGAGGTTGCTGTGAGCTGCGACACCATGGCACTCTACTGAGGGCGACATAGTGAGACTCTGTCTCAAAAATAATTAATTGATTAATTAAAGCCAGGTGCTCTGAGTGAAGGAATAGATGCTGGGTCAGAAGCCCGCCCTCGTGTGCTGGAGGGCGAAGACGGTGAGTGAGACCAGTGCCAGCGCCCGTGTTTCTGGTTCTGATGACCTTGGATGTGGAACACCAGGACAAGGCTAGACAAAGAGAAGCAGCAGCAAGTTGGGGGCAATGCAGAGCGTGAGGAGGACAATGAGTTTGAAGTGACTAAAAGACATGTAAGTGGAGATGTTTAATGGTCAATTCTGGATCTTTCCGGTAACCCCACGCCAGGAAAACCACAACTAAGAGACCCACTGTCTATCCCCACGCTCCGTGTCTCTACAGCGTTTTGAAACACTCCCCAGTTATTGATTAGCCATTAGTGATTCCCTCTGTCCCTGCTTAAGTATTTCCTCTTCCTCTCTAGCACGACAGCCTACAAATAACTGGAAACGGGTGAGCAGGTGCACATCAGAAGACAAACATTCCTCTTAATGTGAGAAATTAATTTGTGGCTCTAATTGCCTCGAATTCCAAATGGAAAAAAAAAACACAACAACTTCATTTTCCTAACATTGAAAGTAGAACACAGGCTTTATCTGAATAAAGAAAATAATCTGTCGGGGGTAGAAAAAGGACTTACACTGCTAAAATGTCAATCTCCCAGCATTGTTAAGGAAAGCAGGTTTAATTATATTCAAATCTGCATAGAATCATTGCTGCATAGAATGATTGGTGTGCACAGGAGCCTACAGGTCTAAGATTTCAGATTTGACAAGAGACTTAGACAAAGACGATGGGGAAAGAGCAAAGCGTAATGGGCAGGGGGAGGAGGAGGGGGCACGATTTGGGACTGTAGTGGTGGCACATGGAATAGTGGGTACCAATGAGTAAACGTTCTCAAGCTGCCTTTCACGGCTGTGAAGTCATCACTGAAAACTGAGTCTGGACTCTTTTCCTAGAAATATGCATTTTATTTTGTAGGACACAGTCTTAATGATCATTCTATGTCCCTATGACGTGTACGCAGGGAAAAGACTCAGGACTTTCTAATCCGCAGATGTCAAAACAGAGGCGAGGGGAAAGGCCCCATCTGAAGTGATCCAGAAAACCAGCGCAGACTCAGAACTGTATGAACTCCAGCCATATTGCATCCCAGAAGCCAGGTCCCTGGGCAGCAGCTAAAAATAAAAAGCACTTTGCTCTAACCTCATTGAAAATAAGCCTACCGCCATCCAGGGTTTCTTTCCCCAGTCCTCCTCTCCCTCAAAAAAAAAAAACAATTTGGAGAGAAAAACAATTTAAAGTTTCTGTATACATGGGAAGCCAGCAGGCAGGCCAGCTTCCAAGGAAGGGTACACAGGGGAGCAGGTGCTGTCACAAAGCGTCCTGTCAGGCCGGGAGCGGTGGCTCGTGCCTGTCATCCTAGCGCTCTAGGAGGCCAAGTGCTTGAGCTCAGGAGTTCAAACCAGCCTGAGCAGGGGCAAGAGCTGGTCCACACTAAAAAATAGAAAAACAAGCCAGCGTTGTGGTGCACGCTTGTAGTCCCAGCTACTTGGGAGGTTGAGGTAAAAGGCAAGAGGACAGCTCAAGTCTAAGAGTTTGAGGTTGCTGGGACTCAATGATGCCATGGCATTGTACCCAGGGCAACAGAGAGAGTCTGTCTCAAAAAAAAAAATAAATGCATCCTGTCAGAGGATACGGTGTCTTGCTGAGCAAGTCCTCTGTGCGAGGAAAGATACAGACAGCTCAGAAGACTAAATGCTGGCTGGGGATGGTCACTCACTCCTATAATCCCAGCACTTTGGAAGTAGGGTGGGAGGATCGCTTGTGACTAGGAGTTTAAGACCAGCCTCGGCCACATAGAGAGACCCCATCTTTACAAAAACTAGAAAAATTAGTCAGGCATGGTGGCAGGTACCTGTAGTTCCAGCTAGTTGGGAGGTTGAGGCAGGAGGATTGCTTAAGCCCAGGAGTTCAAGTCTGCAGAGAGCTATGATTACATCACTGTGCTATAGCCTGGATGACACAGATACTCCATCTCAAAAAAAAAAAAAAAACTGAATGTTTTTAATAAGCTTTAAGGAACACACCTCAAGAAGCACCTACTGACCCACAGCCAGCTGCACATGTTTCTCCTACTCTGATGACCACTTGATATGGTCATTGCAAACGGCCTCTACCAAGGTCAAATATTTAAGTGGTGATGGCTAGCCTAGCCCCCTTGGCTAAATAACACTTCTGTGCCTTCTCTCTTCTGGGTTTCCTTTCTTCCTCTTTCTACTCAGAGCAAAACCACTTAAGGAACTCAGTTCTTGGTACCACCTATGTCTAGCACATCTATGTTGCATCTCCTGAGATCATTAGGAACCTTAAGAAAGAGCTGGAACTTGATGCTTGTAGTTCAGTGGTTAGGGCGCCAGCCACATATACTGGGGCTAGCAGTTTTGAACCTGGCCTGGGCCTGCTAAACAACAATGACAACAAGAACAAAAAAAAATAGCCAGGCATTGTGATGGGTACCTGTAGTCCCAGCTACTTGGGAGGCTGAGGCAAGAGAATCACTTAAGCCCAAGAGTTTGAGGTTGCTGTGAGCTGTGACACCACAGCACTCTACTGAAGGCAACATAGTGAGACTCTGTCTCAGAAAAAAACAAAAAAGAGCTGGAAGAGTCAAAAAGGATAGTAGGACCTAGAAATTTATCAAGGCAGTACACTGAAGTTAAAAGGACTGCTCAAGTCCAAGAGTTTGAGGTATTAATTGTACAAACCAGTGGTTCCCAGCCTTTTGGGCACCAGGTACCAGTATCATGGAAGACAATTTTTTTTTTTTTTTTTTTTTTGTAGAGACAGAGTCTCAGTTTCTCGCCCTGGGTAGAGTGCCCTGGCATCACACAGCCCCCAGCAACCTCCAAATCCTGGGCCTAGGCAACTCTCCTGCCCCAACCTCCCCAATAGCTGGGACTACAGGCGCCCTCCACAAAACCTGGCTACTTTTCTGTTTTGCAGTTCCAGGTTTGAACGTGCCACCTTCGGTATATGGGGCCGGCACCCCACTCATGAGTCACAGGTGCCGCCCATGGAAGACAATTTTTTCACGAATGGCATGGGGGGATGGTTTGGAGGTGATTGAGGACACTCCATCCCTACGTCAGACCATCAGGCATCAGATTCTCCTAAGGAGCACAGAACCCAGATCCCTCACCTACAAGGTTTACAGGAGGGTTCTCACCCCTATGAGAATCTAATGCCCTCACTTATCTCACAGGAGGCAGTGACATGAGCAATGGGAGCGGCTATAAATACAGACAAAGCTTCATTCACATCCGGCACTGACATCGCACTGTGTGGCCCAGTTCCTAACAGGCCACAGATCTGTACCAGTTTGCATCCTGGGGGCTGGGGACCACAGCCACAAACAATTGCTGAACAGAATGTAGCACATACACTCAGGAGTGCTCTGGGCTAAGTCCTTCTTCCATTAAGAACGCTCAGGACCAGAATGTCACCTGCAGAAGTCAGGAGGTTCCAGACGGTACACAGATTATTCCTAGTAGCCCCTGAAGAGCCTCTGTGACTCAGCGCATTATGAAGACACCAAAAACCTTGGTTGCACATCAGTGAGTCTGCACCACGGAATGACAACTACATATACTTTACCAAACGCTTAACTCACACAGAAGTACATAAACAGCAACACTTGACTTACACAAGTACAAGTACATAAGCAGTCTCCAGGTGCTGACTTTAGCTTTCCATCTCCCCTCTTTAAGGGACTAGTGGCAACCCTTTGTCAGATGGAATGAGGTCTTGCCTCTGTCTGGTCCTGTAGGAACTTGTCGTCTTTTCACATTATCCAGGCTCTGCTGGTCTCTGTGTCCCAGGCTGTTCTTGTTCTGTGCCATTCTGTGCCGGAGTGATTACTTCCTGATATCAGTGTCATTATTACTAATTTCAGAAAATCTCTGTCTCTTGGCCTCAGATTTTAAAAGGAGTCTGCATCGACTATACTCGCTTTTCTCTCCATGGTCTCTGTCGAGTGCCCAGTTGCCCGTAAGTTCTCACGTTGGGACCGGCTTTTTCTCCTATGGAACTGTGATTTTCTGTCTCTCTCTGAATACCTCTGCAATCTCTGCGCTCCCCAAAATTCCTAAAAGAAGACTGTGAATGTATAACACATTCACGATGCTCCTTTTGACAGGCATAGTAATTTGCTCGAAACTGTTGCCTTTCCCCTCCTTAGCAACAGCGTTGACGGCTCACCACCTCTGACACATCTTGCCTGACTGCGGCAGCCCTGGGTTTAATTACCTGATCCCTTCGCATCCTCCATTGTGTTAGAACAAACTTGCCAAACTTGCCCCCGACCAAAGTGACTTCTTCTTACACTCTGATTCTGGTAAAACAGAGTAATAACATCAAAGACTGAATTAAAACCATGCAACTTTCAAGGATACATGATCCTACATAATAGATCCTATTTTTACCTTAATACACCTTTTACTTTCTAGGAATTAGCTGAGGGTTGGGTTACTCTAGGCCAGCGGTTCTCAACCTGTGGGTCGCAACCCCTTTTTAACAATGAAAATACATTGCGGCATTAGGAAGGTTGAGAACCACTGCTCTAGGCAGACCTATAATTGGCAATCAAGTGTATCTAAATGATGAACCTAAGCCAATAGAATATTTTACCCCTGACTTAGTTTAGGTCTAGATACGATGCCTGGACATGAGTAACTTGACAACAATCCTGTATGGAACATTTGAACCCTAGATCTGTAAAACAGCATTGTTTTCAAAATACGTACAATGATGGTTCCACGTGAAAACCAGACAGTTGTCTCCATGGGTCAACAACCAATGTTTGCTCTGAGCTAGAACATTTCAGAAATCATTTCCAGGTGGAAACAACCAAAGCTCCATCGTCTTAGACAATTTTTGGGTGGATACACAGAATGTGATCTATACACACAGGCTGATTATTATTCAGCCTCAAAAAGGAAGGAAATTCTGACCCACGGTACACATGGGGAAGAGCCCAGAGGATGTTATGCTCAGTGAAATCAGCCAGATACAAAAGGACAAATATTATATAATTCCGCTAATAATAGACATCTAGAGTGGTCAGATGCATGGAGAGAAAGTAGAATAGGGGGTACCAGGAGCTGGGGGGGAGAGGGAAAGAGCTCGTGTTTAATTAGTACAGAATTTTAGTTTCGGAGGATGAAAAAAAGATAAGGAGAGATGGGGTGATGGTTGCACAATAATGTGTGTGTACTTCATGCTATTGGATTGTACATTTAGAAATGGTTGAAATTGAGGATTTTGTTATATATCCTATCACAGTTTTTTTATGTGATGTAAAAAAATCATTTCCAGGTGAAGATCTTGCCTCTCTGGTTGAAATGGTTTCCAAATGACCTAAATTAGTTGCTCTGTTATCCTAACAAAGCACAGAGTATCGAGGCGTCACCTGTACGGGAATATGGTGCTATCCGACTATAAAGATTTCAAAGTCCAGAGCCACAGATCACTGATGCTTTTTCTTGGCTCTCTGGACAACCCTCCTAAAAGGGTTTTCTGTTCTTCAAAATTCAAAAAGGTGTGTCTTGTAGTTCTGCTTGTGAGGGGAGTCGATGAGCTAAAAAGAAATACAGAGCAAGTCGTCATTCCCCACGACAAGTCACAGTCAGCACGCTCCTCTGCTTTATTGCCGCAACTGACAACCCTGGAAGCAGTGTCAGTCACCAGCCCGCCTCCCAGACCCCCGCCACCTGGCATTGCCCTAACCTGTCCACCACGCTCCAGCCCAGGTATGTCCTGCCCACTGAGCTAAATAGAAGTGAGGAAATTTTCACCATTGGGGGCCATTACACTTTAGATATATGTATATACATTTTCATTTTTAAAGCACAATCTCTAAGGACCTCCCATTACCTGTTTGATGATAACTGCTGAAGATGTCGACGTCAAATGTGGTAAATATTTATCACTACTTAGAACCAAAATGAAAATAAATCATAAATGAAATCCTAATGAAAATAAGTCCTTAAAACAAGCCTCCCTTCTTTATCGGTAACCTTAGAGATGACTCTGCATTTGATTTCTTTTCCAGCCACTGGCTCTATTTCTAGAAGGAGTGGGAAAAAGAGAGAAAGAGAGAGAAAGCCTTCCTCCCTGAGGGCGTTCTAATTGCTGGTTCCAACCTTTATGAGACCAGGGAGTAGACTCTGTCATTGAGTTCTTTAAGAGACACTTGCATCCTTCAGATGACTTTCTTTTTTTGCTGAACCCAGCCTGAATGGGTCTTGTTCCATGGAAACAAGGAGTCGCTGAGACAATGCCTCTCATCTTAGCTACTCACGCAGGTGGGTGTTGCCAGGCCTGTTGCCACGGACAATCACAATGGAAACCACTTCCCTTGAATGCAGGTGGTTGGGAACCAGCATTCCTCAGAGAGCAGCTCCAAGTCCTGAAAGCACTTCATACTAGCTCAGAATGGCGTTTGTTAGCTCAGCAATGTGCTGGTAAATGTCTAACAACCATCCCTCCTGGGGGGAAAATTCCCAATTTGTAGCATTTGCCAGTTTCCATGGTGTAAATAGTCCCACCATTGGTGCTTCCAACGTGACCTTGCTGAATGCAGAATCTGGAAAAAGTATTCACAACTGGCTCTTGGGAGTCAAGACAAGTGGCCATCTAGCCTACATTTTCTGATTTATAAGTACTTCCTGGCTCCCTTTTATTACTTAATTCTTGTCATCTCACTCTTGAGTTAATGGTTTGGACTATTATTTGCTCTATGTCTTTTATTCTGAACCAATTTAAATCTCTTTAGAGAAGGTGTAGTTAAACCATTTTTAAAATACATTCCTTGGCTTGGCACCTGTGGCTCAAGCAGCTAAGGCGCCAGCCACGTACACCTGAGCTGGTGGGTTCGAATCCAGCCCGGGCCGCCAAACAACAATGACGGCGGCAACCAAAAAATGGCCGGGCATTGTGGCAGGTGCCTGTAGTCCCAGCTACTTGGGAGGTGGAGGCAGGAGACTCACTTGAGCCCAGGAATTGGAGGTTGCTGTGAGCTGTGATGCCATTGCACTCTATCCAGGGTGACAGCTTGAGGCTCTGTCTCAAAAAAAAAAAAAAAAAAAATTCCTTTCTGAAACCCATAGTTTCACGCTCTCTCAAACGCTAAGAGAAGAACAACAATAATAATACCTCACATTTGTGCAGCAGCCCAGTATCTAAATTACCTGGATGGCAAGAACATAGGCTTGCATCACACCAACCTGCTTTGAATCCCTCCATAAAGGCTGCACTTGGTAAATATTAGATTTCCTTTCACATATACTGACTCGTTTGTTCCAAGTATCCACCCAGGCTGAGTATTTAATGCAGGTGACAACCAAAATCTGCAAAGACTCCTGTACAAGGTCACAAGTTTTCCATGGCTCAGCTGTCCCTTTCTGTAAGGCAGAGTTGACTCACAGGTGAGGTTGGAGGCAGCGCACACCTGACTCCAGCGTTGAGGGACCCCACCTACCATCAGAGACCGGACAGAAAGATGGACAAGAGCCTCTTTCTCGTATTCTACTTTGAACCAAGTTTTGTCGCCTCTGGTTCTTCTTGTAAGACACAATGAGGCCAGAATTCACTGGAAATTGGCTCCCTCTGTAGACTTGCAAAGAAGCACATTGCCCTATCAAGAGCAGAAAAAAGAAATGCCCTTCACTGGTGTGTGTGTTGGGGAGGGGGTCTCGATGGTTCTGCTGGATTCCAGCTTCAGCTCAAACCATTTCCATGTTCACCTCTCCAGTGATTTGACAACAAGCTTTGGAGCATGACATGACCAGTCTTTCCAATGACTCTCTTCACTCCTGACTATCCTACACTCCTGGTTTGTAAGAACAAAGGAGACGACTTTACCCTGAGTACAAGACTCCCAAACCCAGTCTGGAGAGCTTGCAAGCCTAGACTAAGACTACATCTTATAGATTTTTCAATAGGGTCTTGTGTTTGGACAAGAGTTTTCAAAAATCTTAACCATTAATTTTCTAAGTGAAATCTCACAAAAGGTCCTAAAAAAGAAAAGCTGTTTCTCCATAGCCTTTTAAGCCTTTTTATTCTGCAGCTCTCAAAAAAAAAAAAATTTTTTTTTTGATTGAAACTGATTGAATTGCAACAAGGGCCCCAAGAGACTCCACCAGACTTGAGCCTTGATCCCTTGCCTGTTGAGGCCTTGACAGATATCAGGGAAGCCCCAGGGCTCCTTGGGCACAGTTTGAAACTCTTTCCCTGGGTACATGATCACTCAAAAATGGATTGAGAGCTGAGGGCAAGAAAACCAGTCAGGTTCCTGCACTAGCCTGAGTAAGAGATAAGAGGCCTTGAACTAGCCTAGGACACATTCCAGGGATAATGTCACTAACCCTAGGCAATGGATCGGATGTGAGAGTCACAAGAGAAGACAAAGGAGCCTCTAATTTGTTAAGCTTTTGTAACTGAGAAAGTGAAGGTGCCACCAGTGGAAATGCCTGTCAGAGAAGAAAATAATCAATTTGGTTTGGGGAGTGCCATATGTTTTGTTTGGAATAGTTTAGCTTCTCTCTTTGAAACCTCCTGGGAGCACTTATCTGTCCTGGAAGAGAGGAGAAAACTGGGACCAAGCAAAGACACGCCCCCCCCCCTTGATGCCTCACAGGCAAACACTCCAAGACACATGGCACGAAAATATACTCCAATTGCAAGGGAATAGGACCCCAGGCCATGAGGTCTACTTACCCCAAAGTCATAGAAAAATGGTCAAGATCATTCTTCCAAATAAAAAATATTTTCTCTCTCCAGGCTCAGCCCTTCTGAGCATATGGGCTGGCAGTGCTGTTCTCAGCCTGAGCACTGCCACTTCAGATAGTCGACAATGTTTACCAAGTGCCTACCCCATTGGGGTCAGCCTGGAGGGGTGAAATTATCAGTTCCCCTTAGGATTCAACCAGCTTAAGCACACAGATGGGGTCACCCAGACCACTGTTGGTTCTCCAGGGTGAGTTCATTTATTTATCTCACAGTGATCCACAAAGAGTGGCTTCCTGCAGTTATAACCAGGGACTCTCTGCTCTGTGACCCTGGCTGGATGCACTTGGCTGTCACAGTTAGAAAGCTGTCGTACGAAGATCTTCCAGTGCCAAACTTCTTTCTGTCTCTGTTTGCCACTGCATCACCAGAGAAGGCAGATGGCGTACCGCAAACACATCCATAAACCAGGCAAATGTGAACCGTGTTGATAATGGAAATCCAACAATGGCATTCTGTCCCATGGGACTGATACGGCCATGAGGCCATAGGCGGGGCAAGGGACAGGGAGCAAACTTCAGCTCAACTCAAGAACATCCTCGACAGCGAAGAGTGCAATGCGGGGAGTTGGTCTGCCTGGGTTTGAGTCCCTCCTTCCCCTTTTACCGCTGTGAAACTTCTCTGTGACTCAGTTGCTACACCTTGCAAAAGAGAATAATGACAAATGCTTCCTACGCTAGAGATAACCCCAAGGAGAGATAAGCCACGTTTAGATTTTAGCACAGTGGCTGCCACATACCTAATAAATGATGACTGGTGTTAAGTCCCATCCCAGGAAGGGGTGAAGGGGGCCCCTATCGCATGGTTCTCCACCCAGAATTGGAACACCTCAGTCAATGACAACGCACAGGAATCTCGTTGCAGCTGGGGAGCGGGGACTATTCTGCTCACTCTAAAGCCATCTGCACGGCCAAGATTGAAACGGGGAGTCCGGACACATCCTTTCTTCAGAGAAATCTGCATTACCCCACTTTCACTCTGCCAACATTCATCAGACACTTATTCCATGCAAAGAAGGTGCACCAAATATGGGCAGTGGGGGGATTTTAACCCCAAAGACAGGGCAAGCTGTGTACCACCAGCCAAGGCGTTGTGGCCACGGCTCTGAAGATGGGGTTCACGGAACCCTACATGCACTAATCAAAAGAGCACTTGTTTTCTATTTCTGCCTCTGGGATCATCTAAGGGATTGGCAGGTCTTTAAATTGCTCCAAGCTGCTTGACTGTGCACACAGACACTAGACTCGCTACCCAAAACGCCCTGCTGTTTATCAAAACACGGTCTTAAAAAATCCTTTCTTTCCATTTCCACTCTATTTCCTAATCAAGAACTAGATAATCCCAGGAGACAATCAGCTCTCATTTTTCTCCCTATCTCTTTCTGTCTGTCTCTCTCTCTCTCCCCCAGCCCTCACTCTGCCTCCTTCCCTTCCTCCTTTCTTGCTGTCCCTCCAGCCCCCAGCTTTTATCATTTGAAGCTGTATGCATGCCATTCTTCAGGGGATTAAAGTCAAATTTAGTCTTCTGCGATTGTTATTACCAACCCCTTGGCTTATGAGATGCATTTGCCTGCATTTGTAATGCATCAGTAACTTCCACTCTCCTCCACTTGTAAACAATGCAGTATATTAAATAGCCTGTGTCTAGCCTTGTATTGAAACAGACGATAAATTAGGACTTCCAGTTCTTGGTTTTTACTGATTCCTAAACCTGCCAGTTACATGCCTGTCCGCCCCACTGAACATTCTCTCTAAAGCTGAGAATGCACAAAGCCCTTGTTCTCCATTCCTCCTGTCTCCATCACTGCTGCCGGCTGTCAGTTTCACACCACCAAGCAGATTGTAATTGGCAGGATGAGATGCAGAAATTGGGAATGGTTTGAAAATGTGGTTCTCACCACACATACACACGTGCGCACACACACACACACAATCCAAAATATCTCTCTCTCCCTCTTTCTTTCTCTCTCTCTCCCCCTCTCACACACACATACATGGTCTTTCTGGCTTTTGACATTCTGCAGATTTACAGATTGGGAAGCTTCTAATCAGAATCTTAAGGGCCTATCTTCATCTTCTGGCCCATGGACTGGAAGTAGAGAAAGGAAACACAACAACGCAATCAATACCCAGCCCCAGCCAAATCCAGCACATGGTCCTGGGTGGAGGTTGCTCTGGGCATGTGCCCACCCTGCGGGGAGACAGCCCTCAAGCCTTGTCAGGCGGCTTCCCTGGGATCCAAGATCTACAGACTTCCCAAGAGTCACAATCACCCTGTCTAGCCTTGAGTGAGGTCCTGGAGCAAGGAGCAGAACTCCAGAAACAGGAATCAAGGTCATAGACTCCTAGGATGGGCCTTTTCCTTCAGAGAAATAAAAACCCAATGTCAATCTTACTGCCCAGTGAAGTCCAACACCTACCATTTTACAAATGCAAACCTAGATTAATTGGATAACCTAGAGCAGGGTTTCTCTGCCTCTCACTACTGATAGTTCTTTGTTGGAGAGGGAGCTCCTGGGCCTGGTAGGACAGATAGTCGCTGGCCTGGGTTCTGCCTGTGAAATGCCAGTGACACCTCCACCCAAGTGTGACAATCGAAAAACGTCTCTGGACATAGTCGAACAGCCCCTGCAGGGCAAAATCCCCCTGGGTGGAGGCCAGCAATAACAGCTATACTTAGTTTCAATGTCCACCCTCAGTTGCAGGATTTCAGACCTAATAAGGACCAGAGGGTTCCTCCAGCCCTGTGGTTCTGACTATATGTTCCCCCACCTGGCAGCATCACCTAGGAACTGGTCCATAAAGAAAATTATCAAGCCTGAGAGAGGATACCCAAGAAGGGTGAGGTCTAGGAGAACGGGTCTTTTCAAGGAGACCACAAGGATACACCATGGTCCTCTCCATGGTGACTCAGCTCTTGGGAATTTGTTTTTTTTGGTTTTGGGGGGTTTTTTTGGTTTGTTTTTTTGTTTGTTTGTTTGTTTTTTGAGACAGAGCCTCAAAGCTCTCACCCTGGATAGAGTGTCGTGCCATCACAGCTCACAGCAACCTCCAATTCCTGGGCTCAAGTGAATCTCTTGCCTCTCCCTCCCATGTAGCTGAGACCACAGGTGCCCGCCACAACACCCAGACTTTTTTTTTTGGTTGCAGCCGTCATTGTTGTTTGGCAGGCCCGGGCTGGATTCGAACCCGCCAGCTCAGGTGTACGTGGCTGGTGCCTTAGCCTGGTGAGCCACAGGCGCCAAGCCAGCTCTTGGGAATTTGTAAACTTAACTTCCTGGAACCTGGAAATTTCCAAGTTCTGTGAAATCCTGTAGTTCTATAGGGGCTGGGATAGCATCTCCCACTTGATTCAAACTGACCAATGAGAAGGGTACCTGTGGGGTGGAACTTTTTGACTGTTGATAAAAAGGGAAAGACCAAGCCAGTCAGGGAGCGTGGCCATTTGGAATTCTTCTATGCTGTAAGCCACCGGCTGGTGAATAAAGCCCTTCCTCTTATAAACATGGAGTCTGGGTGCTCTTCCTCTCCGTTGGGCCTCGTCTTCCTGCAACAACCCCAGATATACTGCACCAGAAACTCCAGGGATGGGGCCCAGGGATTAGTGTTTTAACAGACATAAGCTAAAGTTCAAGAACAGATTTACTCTTCTAACTCTTCGCGGTTTACAAATACAGAAAAATCAAGACCCACGGACGTGGAGACTGTCCCAAAGTCACACAACTACTTTTAGAACCAGATCTTCTATCCCTGGACCAAGACACTTGCCAGCAAACCAAAGTGGGCAACTTCCTCCCATCCCCTCATCCCCTCACCCCCTCCCACCACCGGTCTTCACGCTCCTGCCACTTCCCTGAACTCCGTTATTCTGGTTTCCTCATGCTTTCCTCCTTTTTGAGATATTCTCCACTAATTAAGCTGAGAGTGAGTTTAGCAATCTCTCTGTGTATGCTTCCTCCCTGCTAGCATTGGGGTGTGGCAGTGGCCTGTCTGCATGTTTTGTCGGTGATGTCTGTGTCCCCCTGGGTGTCTCTATGACTGTGACTATCTCTGTGCCTCTGAGCATGTGCATGGATCTGTTTGCTGGGGTAGCCATAACAAAATGCCATAAACTGAGTGGCTTAAACCACAGAAGTGTGTTGACTCACCCTTCTGGAGGCTGGAAGTCTGAGGTCAAAGTGTTGGCAGGTTCCCTTTCTCCCAAGGCCACCCTCTTGGTGTGGCTGTCCCTCTGAGCGGGTGCGCTCCTGGTGTCTCTTCCTTGTTGCCGCGTGAAGACACCAGCTGTTTTGGATTAGAGCCCACCATGACGAACTCACTTTACCTAATTACCTCCTTAAAGCCCTTATCTAGGCTGGGCGCAATGGCTCACACCTGTCATCCTAGACCTCCAGGAGGCCGATGAGGATGGATTGCCTGAGCTCATTGGTTCAAGACCAGCCTGAGCCAGAGCGAGAGCCCATTTCTAAAAATAGTTGGGCATTGGGGCGGGCGCCTGTAGTCTCAGGTACTTGGGAGGCTGAGGCAAGAGGATCGCTTCAGCCCAAGAGTTTGAGGTTGCTGTGAGCTATGACACCACAGTACTCTACCCAGAATGCCAGAAAGAGACTCTGTATCAAAAAATAATAATAATAAAAATAAAATCCTTATCTTAAATACACACAGTCACATTCTAAGTCATAGAGACACACACAGTGGGGGTTGAGGATTCAACACATGACTTTCATGGGGGACACAGTTTAGCCCATAACTGTGCAAATGAAGGGGACACAAAAGTCATTACCATTGAGAGGCCAAGCTCTACCTCTCAGGCCCACATCTCCGAACACAGGATCAGTAACCTGTGACGGCCGCTGGCAGCTTGTCCCTTAATTTGAGGGCCAGTGACAGGCACAGATCTCGTAAGGCAGATTTCAGGCAAGCAGAAATTGATGTGTGTCTTCTTACAGATAGAATGACTATAAAAATTAATCTCTTGGGGCTTTCTGGAAAACACACATGTTAATCTAAGGTCACCAGATTGACTATTTTTGACTACAATTCAGCCTTTGTGATTTTTTCACCCCTTACAATAGTTAGAATTAAAAACAGTAATTTTCACATCAGGTGGGCAGAGCCTCTGACCCCTAGTATTGTATGAACATTAATAGTTTAAACACAAGTGGTAAAATAAATAGATTTTCTAGTTCAGAAGCAGCTCTGACCTACTGTCTGATTTAAATCTTGATTTGAGCTAAGTATGAGTGTGTTGGGGTCACATAGAAATATACACGTGTTTAGGAGGCAGGATGACCCAGGCTACAAATTCACAATGGGGCTTGGGAAAGAACCCCGGAATCCCAACTTTGATCCACACGGTTATGTTCAGATGGATTTTATCCATTTTAAATGGCAAATAGGGTCCTCTTTGGCAGATACCTTGGTGGAGAGAAGCCACTTCTTAGCCTTGGGCTTGGGTAGACTTTGAAACCTAAGACACAGGCTCGGTGTCTGTAGCTCAAGCGGCTAGGGTGCCAGCCATATACACTGGAGCTGGTGGGTTTGAATCCAGCCCCGGCCTGCCAAACAACAAAGGCAACTGCACAAAAAATAGCTGGGCATTGTGATGGGTGCTTCTAGTCCCAGCTACTTGGGAGGCTGAGGCAAGAGAATTGCTTAAGCCAGAGAGTTTGAGGTTGCTGTGAGCTATGATGCTACAGCACTCTACCCAGGGTGACAGCTTGAGACTCTGCCTCAAAAGAAAAGAAAAGAAAAGAAACCTAAGTCAGTAGATCTGTGCAGAGAGGCCAATGCAGTCCCAGGAAAAATAGGCCAAGCCTAGAAACCTAAATAGTACATTGCACCATCTGATACTGCCTCTTTTATAGTCAAAAAGGGTAGAATATCAGCAAATGCACATGGTTCACCTGCTAACATGCATGAGTCTCTCCGTAGCCGTCTCATGAACATTCCCTGCCTCTCCAGGCTCTGCTGGAGACAGGAGAGAAAGCAGGAGACATAAAACTTCAAACAAGCAATTCAAGATTCAGAAAATTAGATGTTTGTTCTTCCCTTTGCCTCCTGACAAGAATGTAGATCTGGTTCAGTGCCCACAGCACAGCAGTTATGGCACCAGCCACATACAACGAGGGTGGCGGGTTCAAACCCGGCCCAGGTCAGCTAAACAACTGCAATCAAAAAATAGCCAGGCACTATGGCAGGCGCCTGTAGTCCCAGCTACTTGGGAGGCTGAGGAAAGAGAATCACTTAATCCCAAGAGTTGGAGGTTGCTGTGAGCTGTGACGCCACGGCACTCTACCGAGGGTGACATAGTGAGACTCAGTCTCAAAAAAAAAAAAAAAAAGTAGATCTGCATTTCTCCTATAGCTGCTTGTCTTTATGGGTAAGTTTCCCTAGCATCATAAATTATTTCTTGATTTAAAAAAAAGAAGAAAAACAGAAAACTGTGGTTTCTGTTGATAATTAGCACTTTTTAAGTGTATTTATTTGTTGTCCTGTCACTTCTATTTCTGGCAGGTGAAAAGCCATTATAAGAAAAACACCTTCCAGAGGGCCACCCAGCAAAACACTGCCAGATCTCACCTCTTGCAAAAGGAACTGGTCCCTTGTGGAACTCCGCACAAGGTGTGGGTGAATCTGTAGCGGGATATCTCCAAGTGTGTTTATGACCCGCTGGCTGTCCACATGCTGTTTGCTACCAGCTCAGAAATTGAAAATAATCATTTAAAAACACTTATAAAAATTTGGCTCGGCGCCTGTGGCTCAAGTGGCTAAGGCGCCAGCCACGTACACCTGAGCTGGCGGGTTCAAATCCAGCCCGGCCTGCCAAACAACGACAGCTGCAACCAAAAAATAGCCGGGTGTTGTGGCGGGTGCCTGTAGTCCCAGCTACTTGGGAGGCAGAGGCAGGAGACTCGCTTGAGCCCAGGAATTGGAGGTTGCTATGAGCTGTGAGCCACGGTGCTCTATCCAGGGTGACAGCTTGAGACTCTGTCTCAAAAAAAAAAATAAAAAAATAAAGTAAAAACACTTATAAAAATTTGACATAGTTTTATTTCTATTGACTCTAACCAAAAAAAAAAAAAAATGGAAATTTGAATTCTGTGTGTCTGGGGGTTATTTCCTTTTTGTAATTACTTGATATTATTGTAATTTACAAAATGATTATCAGTCCACAGGGGATTGGAAATTTTTTTTTTTTTTGAGACAGAGCCTCAAGCTGTCCCCCTGGGTAGAGTGCTGTGGCATCACAGCTCACAGCAACCTCCAACTCCTGGGCTCAAGCGATTCTCCTGCCTCAGCCTCCCAAGTAGCTGAAACTAAAGGCGCCTGCCATGATGCCCAGCTATTTTGTGGTTGCAGCCGTCATTGTTTGCTGGGCCCAGGCTGGATTCAAACCCACCAACTCTGGTGTATGTGGCTGGCGCCTTAGCTGCATGAGCTACAGGTGCCAAGTCTGGAAATATTTTTTAAAACTTCTTCACCGCGGATATCTGAAAGGCACTGAAATGCTAGAAGGTAGATACCAGCTTGATGTAAATAACGACAAATATTATGATGATGTTCATTACCTACGTACCAGGAAAAGATTACATACAGCCTCAGCTCATGTACTTCTCACAGCAACCCTATAGGATAAGAACTATCATGACTCTGATTTCTCAGATGAGGAAACTGAGGCACAGAGAAGGGAAGTTACTTTCTCTCTAGTGGGCAGCTGGTCAGTCCTAGGGCTGAGACAGGGTCCAGGCAATGTGGCCTGGAGTCCATGCTAGTAACCTCTGCTATGAAATAGGAAACAACTTGACTGATTGATATATAAGTGGTAAAATATCTTGGTTTAAAAATCAAGAAATGGGCTCGGTGCCCATAGCACAGTGGTTACGGCACCGGCCACATGCACCGAGACTGGTGGGTTCGAACCCTGCCCTGGCCTGCTAAAACAACAGTGAGAACTGCAACCAGAAAATAGGCAGGCGTTGGGCACCTGTGGTCCCAGCTACTTGGGAGGCTGAGGCAAGAGAATCAAAAGAGTTTGAGATTGCTGTGAGCTGTGACACCACAGTCCTCTACCAAGGATGACATAGTGAGACTCTGTCCACCCCCCACACACACACACACAAAAAAAAAGATTAGAAAATGAAAGAATGGGCTAGGGCGCCTGTGGCTCAACGAGCTAAGGCGCCAGCCACGTACAACTGACCTGGCGGGTTCGAATCCAGCCCGGGCCCGCCAAACAACAATCTCGTTGAATCCTGGTTCATGCCAGGATTCAAGGTCTGATCCTGCTCTATGCCTTAGCCAGGTGAGAAATACACACACACATATCTTTCTGCTGTTATCCTCCAACTGCACACACACACATATTTTACATACTCTTTTATGTGTCTGATTCAGCTCACTGTTTAAATTTTTTCTTGAAGGAGCAACTGGAGCTGTCAAACAATGGCGTCCCTGGTGTCTGGAGAGGATGGGCGCCCCCTAATGGAGTGAACAAGTACAGCCATTCTCCATCAGGAACCTGGCAGGTGGGGGATAGAAGGGCCTCAGATTTCCTTCTATTAAGAGGCTAATATTCTTCCTTAAGTCACATTCTGAAATTCACAGGAAGGAAAAACCCACATTACCTGAGATTTTGAACCAATGCCTTTGTGAAACGATGTAGAATTAACATTTAAAACTGACAGAAATGCCCCACTTGAGAAAATATACAAGAGCATAATTTACAGTGATAGAGCACACTGAGGAACTGCTTGATACACTTCAAGAGCTTTCCCCGTATGTGATTTATATAACATGTTAATACTGATGCGCGTAATACCGAGCCCACTCCAGGAAACAGGTGAAGCTACTTGCCTCCAAGGAGATGGCAGTGAGATGTGTGTTTGTGCTAAACAAGAACTCTTCTGGAGGTGCCGAGGGCTGATACTGCTAAGGAAAGTCTGGGCTTGGGAGGTTTGAACCTCTTTGGGGTGTCTCAGCAACAACCATGTGAGATGAAGACCTGGATCCCTCATCATCAGGAAGCTGGGCAGATGTGCAAGGTCGTTCAACTAGCATGTTCCTGACAGGCTGCAGATTCCTGGGTCCCACGCCAAACTGGTTGAATCAGAACCTCTTGAGATTCAAACCCCCAAGTCTGCATTTATGCAAATCACATCCCCTACCCTGTGATTCTGACTGAGGCTTTCTAGTGCCACATTAAGATAATCAGGTGAAGCAAAGGCAAAGATTTTGTAATCACACAAAGAGGCGGAATCCTACTCCTGCACTTACTAGTTGTATGACCTTGAACAAGTTATTAAACTTCACTAGTCCCATCTGTAAAACTGGACAATGATACTACTTACCTCTCAGAGTTACTGGGAAGATTTGATTAGCAAATGTGTATAAACTACTTTGCTGTAATAAGTACTCAAAACATTTAGCTGTTTAATTAGTATCATTTATGAGTGCCCATAATATGCAAGGCAATATGGGGAAAAATACCACAATGAACAAAACAGTTCCCTTACCTTCAAGGAAATTATATCTGGTGGGGTTGCTTTTCAAGCTTTCCTATAAATCTACAAGGGAAAAAAAATCTCAACTTTGTTTAGGGTTATCAAGATATTAGCAGCCTGAGTTAAAACTACTTTAAAACCTTTGATTTCTTTTTTTTTTTTTTGGCAGAGTCTCAAGCTGTTGCCCTGGGTAGAGTGGGTGGCATCACAGCTCACAGCAACCTCTAACTCTTGGGCTCAAGCAATCCTCTTGCCTCAGCCTCCTGAATAGATGGACTACAGGTGCCCATCACAATGCCTGGCTATTTTTAGAGATGGAGGTCTCGCTCTGTCTAAGGCTGATCTCCAATTCCTGAGCGCAAACAATCCACCCACCTCAGACTCCCAGAGTGCTAGGATTGCAGGTGTGAACCACCACACCCTGCCTTAAAGTCCTTGGTCTTATGGGGGAGACACCTTTACAAATTAGAGACGGGACATGTACTGAGAACATTAAGAGCCAGAAAGTTCCATTGAACCATTCTGGGGAGTGACTTTAAACTATCAATTGATGGAGAGCTTACCAGCCTATACCCTGTTCCTCCCCCAGAGCCCTTTGTACTAGGGAGTTTGACGTCAGCAAGTACCACAGCCTTAGGAAATAAGCAACGGAGATACTGGCCACTGTTTATCAAATTCCCCTTTATGGGACAATGGCTCCCAGGACCCTGTTGGTCTGTATCTGCCCAGGGAAGAGGAACAAGGGACTCACATCAGCGTCCTTTGACACAGAGGGACCAGGTCCTTGCATGGCTGATCCCTGCTGAAAGGACTATGGGTCCCCAATCAAAGCACATATGATTCTTCAAGTTTCTGTGTGGTAAGATTTTGTTCAGCACTATCATCAATTCTCTGGAATATCAGTAACAACTTTATTTCAAAATGGTAGTGAATCCGGAAATCCTATCTGGGGCTTCTAAGACTGCACAATGAGTCAGGGACATGACTGTTAAAACTGACCCAGAGTCCGCTCAAAAATTATTCCCTGCCCTAGTCTGAACTCTTCTCATACCACTGTCCACTGTGGAGCTGAGCAGCAAACACCTCCAAGATTGATGAAAAGCAATCTGAAGAAGCTGACTCTCCCTCTGTCTGATTCTAAACCAGTTTGGGGTGACTAGAAAGGGTTTAATTCACAAGACCTCTAAGTAAAATTACAGTCTGCATAGGCTCTTAGCTGTAAGTGAGAGTTAGTGAAAGAATTGAAGTAAGAACCTCATCACACTTGCTAATGATGTCAAGAAGACGTTTAAATCAAGGTTTTCCAAGGAGGAACAATAGTTGGCTAATCCATCTGCAGGGAAGTGGCACCTGATGATTAGGAAAGAGGTACAATTGCTAGTTATGCCGCTTAACTTGGTACATTGCATTTCAATGGATCCTCTGGGTAGATCTTTAAAATATTGATGGCAGACCCTACCCCCCAGACCAATTAAATCAGAAGTCCTGGGGGTAGAGCCCAAGCATGAGTATTTTTTAAAAGATCCCCAAGTGGTTCCAATGGACAGCTTAAGCTGAGAACCACAGCCTTGGTTAGCAGAGCTTTTTACCTAAAGAGGTAAATGCTGCTTTTAAAGCAGTTTGACTTTTTCCCCTTGAGCACCAGAAGAATCATGTTGATTAATTAACATTTTTCAAACAACAGCAATGAATTAACTGCTGCTAATGTTCAGGCCATGGAATTAGACACGACTTTCATGCATCAGACTCCTTTCCCCAGATAGACCCTTGAATGAGGATTTCCGAGAACGAGGGCTGGGCAAACAACACTCAGAGATAGATTGACCTCGGCTGAGCAAGCATCACGTGGGGAGCAAAAAGATGGAATTACAAGCTCATTTCCACGTTCACTCACATATTCATTAAGTGTGCCAGGCACTGCACTAGGGCCCGAAGATCCTGAGATTAAGTGAATATGACCAAGCCCTGAAGGAACTGACCATCTAATGGGGAGAAGGAAATGGAGACAGAACCTTCCAGAAACGCTATATGTGATCGAGACACAGCAGGTACTTGGGAGCCCAAGGAGAAAGCATATGATCCTGAAGATAATAGGATTCCCAGGAAAGGCAAGGCATGAGCTGAGTCTAGAAGGGTGTGAGAGTATCTGCTAGGTCAATAGGGAAGAACATCCAGGCAGAGATGGGGAAGAGCATGACCAGTTCTGGGGACAGCACATGTGACAGATGATACTGGAGAGGCAGGCATGAGGCTGATTATAAAGACCCTTGTGTGCCCTCGAAGGATTTGGACCACAATCTTGGAGGCAATGTGGGTTACTAATGAATTTCAATCTTAGAGGTGATGTGGATTACTGATGAATTTCAATTTCAGTGACATGATCAGATTCACATTTGGAATGATCACTCTAGCAGTTTGCAGAACTTTTTTTTTAACAGTCATTATTTTCTTT
>CAUYON010192972.1:0-18960 GCA_963573935.1 Arctocebus calabarensis
AAGACTGGGAGAGAAACGGAGAGAGCTTCTCTCTCCCCACTAGAATTTTCTCCCTCTAACAGATGCCTTAATGTTTTCTGTATTCTTTTCTTTCTTTTCTGTGAATAAATTCTGTCTTACAAAAAAAATAAAAAAAATAAAATAAAATAAAAAGATATTTGGGGTTCTAAAAAATTATAGGGTAGTAGGAAATACCTATGAATTTGACTTGGGATTTATTAAAGGATTAAAGTATTCCCTGGGAAGAGGGGTTGGATCTGATACAATTGAGATGCAATGTGTCAAGCAACATGTCAGCCATGAGGTTTAAAAGTATTCCATACTTTTTATGTACAATTGTACATACAATCAGTACTTTTTACCCCATAAATGCTTTAATGTACACAGTTATGATTTAATAAAAGAAAAATAAAGCACGGAGTTTAGAGATAATAGGTCTGAACTGAATTGGGTTGTAGCGTGTAACCTCAGGCAAATCATCAAACTTCTGCAAACTTTAGTTTCATCTGTAGAAAGAGAACACTCCCTGTTATGTTAGTTATCTTGAGCTAGATGTTTAGCTTGGTGCCTGGCTCTTAGCAAGCAATAGGTAAATCATGGCTATTATTTTAAAGTTTTTATTGCTAATGAAGCTCAAAACTAATAAAACATGTAGTAACTAGAGCTTCAGAATCTTAGTGATCTTACCTGATAATGACTAGCTTCTTTTTTCCTTGGTGCCGTGAGAGATCTATTTCCTCCAATTCTAGCTAAGTGCTGTGAAGTAAGTTGTGGGAAGTGAACGTTTGGTGTTTCTAAGTGGAACCCCTGGACTTTTATTTATTTAAATCATAGCTGTGTATATTAGTGCAGTCAAGGGGTACTTGTCTGTATCTTTCTGTCTTCTTTTTCTTTTCAAAAAATGGTCACGTTATCTGAGCACATCCTATCAACTAACAAAGCACTCTCCACCCACACAAGTTGTCACCTTGGTGGGTAGAAGGGGGGCTATATAGATACCTGCCTTCAAAAGCTTACTCTTTACAAACAGGCAGCTTTGCTCTATGGGCTGTAAATGTGTTTCTGCTACTTTGTTTTAGGGTCAGCGTAACGAGGCTAATGATCCCATCAATAAAATACACTTTATAAGAACAATTTAGTCTACACTAAATTCTCCTCAGAATCCTCCTCTTCTCCCTTAGTTCAAGGTGGGGACCCTAATTTCACAAAGAGAGACAGTCCTAGCTCCTATCTTCAACCATATGCAGACTTGAGACATCTACCTGGACCCTTTTATTCCCTCTGATCACCTAAAAAAACTATGTTATACCAAAGAAAAATGTACTGAAACCAAAGTTTCTAAATTTCTACCCAATTTTAATGTTAGAAAGAGTCCAAGATAATGTCAATGTAGTTGGAATACCTAAAACTAAAACTTGACTTAATTTCTGTTTTCTTTTTTCAAAATTTGGCCAGAATATCAACAGGTTAGGAAATGGACAGTGGGGAGAAGAAGGTGATTACATGAGAGAATTTTGGAGCTCATTTCCTTTCTAACTGAAAAATACTGTCCAGTGAACTCCTATCAGACAGAGAAGTCTGAAATGTTCTGAGATTCATAGTCCTGAGCACTCACCGTAACCAATTTTAAGCAAATTGCTGCACTTTATAAGCAGTACTATGATTTGGCCGTATTTCCCCTGGATCATTACCAGTGAGTGATCCCCCACCCTGAGAAGCAGGCACCAATAATTATAAATTTTTTGGCACCCTGAAAGAGCTTGGAGGGAGAAGGCCTAGGGCCTGTTCACTGCACATTCTGGCACACACTGTACCCCTTCTGAAAAAGGACATGCTAACTCAGAACTACGCGTACCAGCGGCTGTTGTGGGTGCTGAGGATACAATGGTGAAAAACAAGACAACAAAACACATCCCTGCCTCGGGAGAGTTTTTAGTTTAGTGGGAGAAGGTAATCAGAAACAAAAATGTCTAAGAAAATTTTATATTGTATCGAAACGTGGTAAGTCTTAGTAGGAAAGCAGAGTACAGTGTTGAGGGTGCGTGAGGGTGGGCCGCCGTGTTCCTGGGACGGGCAGGTCGGGCCTTACTGGGTAGGGGTGTCCGAGGAAAGACTTGAAGGAGCTGAGGAAAGCCTCCCCCCCCGGGGGAGCGCTCTGGGGGGTGACGACACACGCAGAGGGAGGCGTCCGCGGAAAGGCCGGTTAGGAGAACAGCCTGGACTCTCTTGCGGCTAACGAGGGCGAGCCAGAGGGTTATAAAGGGGAGGCCAGGTCCCCGAGGGCCTGTGGAGCACCTTTGAGTGAAGCAGGGAGTCATCGCAGGGTTTACATTACGGGGGTGACATGGCATAAACTAAGTTTGTAAAAGATCCCTCTGCACTGAAAATGGCCACCTGGGGATGAGGGTGGGAGTAGGCATCTCCCAGGGGGCTCCTGCAAAATAACTCCAGCAGGAGATGCTGGGGGCTCAGACCGGTGGGAGACAGGTGGAGGAGATGAGGGAGAGCGGGAGTTTGACACTGGAGCCCCCGAGATCTCCTGTAGCGTGTAGATGAGATGTGACAGAAAAGTCCAGGCAGACAGCACAGTGTAAGGCCAAAATTCTGAATTGCCTAAACTCCTGGGAGAATGAATGGTCTCAAATTCACAGTTAAGGGCACGCTATTCCTAGAATGTGTTTGGCTCTATAAATACAGGTTAAAAGGATGTCTTCACCCTCAGAGGCTTCCCACTCTTCTGGAACTGTCTCTGAGCTAACAGACCCAGTAGCCCCGCTTCAGCCACGCATCCGTTCCTGACCGGCAGGTGGGCCGAGGGCCGGGATGCGCCATCAGGCCGGTCTCGGCAACAAGCCCTCCTAGAAGTACACGGAGTTATTAGAGGAGGTTCTCTGAAAGAAAACGTTCTTCAGAGAAAAATGATATACGTCTAACATGGAAATAATTTGGCAAACCTAAAAAAAAAAAAACAAAAACCGAGGGGTATGTAGAGCAGAAACAAATCTTAGAATACGAGAAAAGAGGATAGAACATATTCGAGACAAGTGTTTTCAGAAGTTAAAGACAAGTATTACTAACAATGGTTAAAGGGTTTGGTTTCCAAACATGGCTATTTCTAATAGCAATTTTTTTCCTAAAAGGTATCTTTTTATGTAAAATCCTAAAATGTGAAACAGATGAAAGTGAAACAGCTGTGAGGAGCAGGGACAGTGTGAGGCTGGACGTCGCGCCCACTTGGTGGCCTCCTCTGACGCGTATCAGCAGCAAGCCACTTCGGAGAAACCCCGGGGCTATTGAAAAACTTCCTGGCTTATGGGACACTTAAAGAATTTGTTGAGATAAAAGCCAGTACAAACTGAAAATGTGAATGGCTTCAAGAAAGGTTTAGCAGGGGCAGCTTCTGTGGCTCAAAGGAGTAGGGCACCGGCCCCATATGCCAGAGGTAACAGGTTCAAACCCAGCCCTGGCCAGAAACTGCAAAAAAAAAAAAGGTTTAGCAAACACTCTGAGGGAGGTTAGGAGGGGTGACAGGATGAAAACTGACCTCCTGGTGCCGTGTGCAGCACCGTGCTGATGGCACAACAGACGCCCAGATATCATCTCTGTGCAAGGTGTTCATGTAGCAAAACTCCACTCAGATCCCTAGATCTACTAAAATAGAAAACACCCTGGGATTATGAGGAAAGGGAGGAACTTTGCCAATACATCCCTCACTTCCCCAGATTCAGGCCACCCCCCTCAGGCTCTCTGATGAGGTGTCCCCCACGTCACTGTGAAAGCAAAACATTGGCTTCGTGCTCCTGTGGTTTCTCTTAATCTAGGTAGAAGGCTAGATTCAGGCTTCACTTCCAGACTTACAAGCTCTGGGATCCTGGGCAATTCACCTGCTTCTCTGGACTTGTTCCCTAACGTGTCAAGTAAGGTTCTGTTTATTCCGAGGCTCATTATGCAGGTAAAAAGAGCTGGTATAAATAAAACACACACAGGAGGGGTATCACACAGTGAGGCCTCAGGAAGCCAATAACTTCATTTTCTTGCGTTAGGCCTAGGCTAAAGTGGAAAAATACCAGTTAACTCCTGGCAAATTTCTGGGCTGTAAGCCCTCAACAAATTGAAATAAGTCTAGTTCACTCCCAAATGAGAAAATGGGAAATGTAATAAACAAGAAAATACTAATTAGTTTCTTGCTTCTAGTTCACGCCCAGTTTCTTGCTGGGCTAACTCCCTGGGAAATGAACCAGGAGGTACCCACTGTTCCTGGACTGACCTTTAAACAATACCAGGTGGGGAAAGTACTGGAACTAAGATGTATAGGGGGGAAATATTAAAACAAAGATGTATGACATATGATTGACTAACCACAAAATTCTGCTTGCTTGCTACCCTCCCCGAATGCACCTGGACAGACTGCATTGCCAACCAGGATGCAGATCAAGCCTTAAAAACCTGACCCCCTAAGCACTCGGGGCTGCTCTCAGAACCCCCATGTTGGGACACTGAGGCAGTCACTGGCCAGCACTTCAGTAAAAAGACTTCTCTAAATTTAACTTGTTTGGTAGTGTGGTCTTTGTGGAACTTCTGGGCATAACACTTGGTCATCAGTGTTGCCCAGAAATCTAGGGGCACTGTTAAACTGCTAGACGAGGAGCCTTCTTCTCCGGCACAGACTCCAGGACTGTGGGCCTTGATATCACCAAGAGCAACAACACAAACCCCGACGTGAAAACCACTCCTGATGCTGAAAGCCCGGCATCCCATGTGCCGAGGCCCAGTCTCTGTGCTTTCTCATCGCACTTAATTGAATTAAAATAACCCTGAAAGGTTGAGCCCTATTATTTCCACTTTACAAATGAGGAACCAAGCTTAGTTGGCTTCCAGAACATTCATAGCCAACAACTTGCCAACGCAAGAAATGTGCACTTTGATGTAAGGAAGCATTTTATGGGAGTGAGGGTTGCTTAGGAAAAGGCCTGGCTACCACCCCAGAAGTCCTTACACATAAGTACCATTATCCTTGGAGGTTTTGCTGATGGCCTCACTGGTGGAACAACTAGGTTCCACAATTCCTGGATTTGGCTCCAAGAAGAGTTGCAATGAAATGAGAAATTGGAAGTGAGTCCCTGAGTTTGAGCCTCACCGGCTGCCCCCTCCTCCTGTCCCTCCTGAGCTCTGCCTGTCAGAGCCTGCAGCTCCCCACAACTCCCCACAACAGCCACTGAAACCTCCTATCAGCCCCACCTCCACGCTTTGCTTCAAATCCTCCTTTCTCCTGTGGTTTCTCTCTGGAGCCTATGCATTAAATCTCCCTCCAGGCCTCAGCTCTCCTGATTGGCAGCTCCTTTAACGCAGTCTGTTTGACTTTTGCTTTGGTTCCTCCCTAAGGAGCCCTTCTCAGCACAGCCCACAACCCTGAGCCTTGTGATGCCTTGACCCAGGGCCTGGGCCTTGGGCCTTGTGATGCCTTGACCCAGGGCCTGACTTAGAGGTCCAGACCCTATAATCCCAAGTGGCCCCGGCTTTTCAGGGGACTGTCAGATCGTGCTAGGTTTGCTCACCTTTCAGTTCCACTTTCTGAGGGTCTCATCACTTAATAGTCACATTTTGTCGGTCTGTTACCCCTCCCTGCCCCAAAGCCATAAAGTGATGCCACTTACAGAAAAGACATGATTATTAAGCCTTACAATCACACGTGAGCGCCCACACCCCCCAAAATCAGAGAGAAACATCTGTTAGCAACCAAGGATATAGGCTAGCACACGTTGCTATTCATATTTTCCTGTTTCAGAAAATATTATAGTAATGGCATGTGCGTGCTCTGGCTCACCCCTCCCAGACCGTGTCATCTCAGTGTTGGTGCTTGAGCTGTGCTGTCACAGTTACATAACATATGAAATTTTTACGGAAATGTAGCCCCTTCTCCTACCTCATCTTTATTTTTGTTTTCTTTTTTATTAAATCATAGCTGTGTACTTTAATGCAATCATGGGGTACAATGTGCTGTTTTCACATACAATCTGAAATATTTTCATCAAATTGGTTGACATAGCCTTCATGTCATTTTCTTAGATATTGTGTTCAGACATTTATATTCTACATTTAGTAAGTTTCTCCTGTACCCTTCTAAGATGCACCGTAGGTGTAATCCCACCCATTACCCTCCCTCCTCCCATCCTTCTCCCTCCCCTCCCCTCCCTTGCCCCTTTCCCCATATTCTTGTGCTATAATTGGATTATAGCCTTCATATGAAAGCTATAGATTGGTTTCATAGTAGGGCTGAGTACATTGGATACATTTTCTTCCATTCTTGAGATACTTTGCTAAGGAGTATGGATGGAGTCTAGCTCCATCCATATAAACACTAAAGAGGTAATGTCTCCATCTTTCTTTAAGGCTGCATAATATTCCATGGTGTACATATACCACAATTTATTAATCCATTCATGGGTTGATGGGCACTTGGGCTTCTTCTATGACTTAGCAATTATGAATTGGGCTGCAATAAACATTCAAATGTGATTTTTGGTCTTCTGGATATACACCTAGTGGAAGAATTATAGGATCAAATGGGAGATCTATTTTTAGATCTCTAAGTATTCTCCAAACATCTTTCCAAAAAGAATGTATTAGTTTGCATTCCCACAAGCAATGTAGAAGTGTTCCCTTTTCTCCACATCCATGCCAACATCTCTGGTTTGGGGATTTTGTGATGTGGACTAATCTTACTGGAGTTAGGTGATATCTCAAAGTAGTTTTGATTTGCATTTCTCTGATGATTAAGGATGATGAGCATTTTTTCATGTGTCTCTAGGCTGTGCGCCAGTCTTCTTCAGAGAAGTTTCTCTTCAGGTCCCTTGCCCACCCTGAGATGGGATCACTTCCTTTTTTCTTGCTAATACTTTTGAGTTCTCTGTGGATTCTGGTTATTAAACCTTTGTCAGAAGCATAACCTGCAAATATCTTCTCCCTTTCTGAGGGCTGTCTGCTTGCTTTACTGTGTTCTTGGCTGTGCAGAAGCTTTTTAGTTTGAACAGATCCCAATAGTGTCTTTTTGATGCTGCTTCAATTGCCTATGGGTCCTCCCTATAAAATATTCGCCCAGACCAATTCCTTCAAGAGTTTTCTGTGTACTTTCTTCTAGTATTTATAGAATCTTTATAGACTCTTATCTTTATTTTCTTCATGGTTACTTTGTCTATTTAAAACACACACAGAAGTAATGGGCAGGTGATGGAGAAGAAATATGTCTTTTTATTTTTATTTTTCATTTTTATCCATGCTTCTTAAAAAGTGTCATAATTACCTCTCGACCCAACTTGGGTAACAGCCAGTTACCTGCCATTTGAAACCCTTAGCCTTTCTGATGAGTCACCATTGATGTGTGGCCAGAGATTGTAACTCACAAAGAGGCCTCACCCTCTTCTGTTCTTTGTGTCACTAGAAATGTTTCCAGACATTTGAAAAACATACAGAATGGCTTTTTGAGATATATAATAATTCACACACCATATAATTCACCCACGTACAGGGTGCAATTTAGTGGATTTTAGTGTATTCACCATGCTGAGTGGCTGTCATGATTAATTGTGGAACATCTTCATCACCCCCAAAGAGCTGCATACCCACTAGCAGTCACCCCCACCTCCCAGGGATTCCTCAGTGTCACAGGTGAGTAGCAGAGGTTTTGGAAATAGGGTCCAACCTTTTGATTACATCCTCATTCAGATTTCAATCTCAAAGGTCCATAACTGGGCTGGGGGAGAGGTGCTTTCTCCCAGAAAGTTCTAGAGGCTGTTTGTTTGAAGGAATTCCATCACTACGGGGTGATGTTTCAATATCCAAAACTACCGAGAATTCATCCACATGGCCCCAGTTACTTGCAAATAGACTATTGGAAATTTTCCTTCTTTTCCCAGGAATCATTTCTGAACTAGAAAAGAGATTTTTAAAACTTCTTTGAAGTGGCTCACACCTGTAATCCTAACAATCTGGGAGGCCAAGGTGGGAGGATCCCTGGTGCTTAGAAGTTTGAGAACAACCTGAGCAAGAATGAGACCCCCTATCTCTACTAAAAATAGAAAAATTAGTAGGACGTTGTAGAAGGTGCCTCTAGTTCCAGCTACTTGGGAGACTGAGTCTAGAAGAATCACCTGAGGCCAAGAGTTTGAGGTTGCTGTGAACTAAGATGACACCATGGCACTCTACCCAGGGTGACAGAGTGAGACTCTGTCGCAACAAATAAAATAAGTCCCTGTAAAAATTGCGTGTGCAAAATCATTTTTCCTTGGCCTTCTGTGCCCCCACCCCACCCCACTCCACCTTGGTTCCCCTTCCTCTCCAAGCACTCTCAGACCGTCTGGTCCCAGTCCTCGTCTTTGGCACACTACCAGCCCCAGACATGATCCCACACTTCCACTATACTCTTTCGGCCTGTCCATGTCCCCTCCCCAACCAAAGCTCAGCTGCCATATCTTACTGCCTCCAGCACTAGTTTTTGGGTTTTTTTTGTACTGTGTATTATTAGGTTAATACATCCTCTTCCTAGTTAATATAAACTCTAACCTGCTGTGAAGCAAATAGCACCCTGAAAGCCATTGTTCTATTTAAACATGAAAATCAGTATTCTGAACAATAGTGTGGAGGAACGAGAGTGGGTAGAGAAAGGGGAGAAAAGGCAGGTGTGACTCTTTTAGGAATTAAATGCAGTTGAGTCACAGGTCTGTGTCAGAGGCCAAACTATAAATCTGGTGAAATAGCAGTGGGTGAAACCACTCCCTCATAAGAAAGGACACTTAGCTCTCTGGATGTGCTGTATGGATCCCTGCATGTATTAATTTTGTAATTCTAGTATAACCTGATGGAAATAATTTTCAATGCCAATTAATGCTCATACTGAATGCTGCTTAAAGAGGCTTTGGTGGTGTTAAATGCAGAGTCAGATGCTATAGCAAGCTTCTTAAACTTGAGTGTGCAAAAGAATCACAGGGGAGCTTGTTAAAATTTAAATCTCTGGGTCCCACAGACACAGCTGGGGAACCCAGTGTAGGTCACACCATGGTACCCTGCATGTATCTGTGAGTTTACAATTTTTCAAAATAAAAAAAAAATTCAAGCATCTTTTACGAAGCCTTTGAAATGTCTGGATACTGCAAAGTTTCTGGTAACATTTCCCAAGTATCCATCCCTACATATTTTTACCCTCCCATGGCAAGCAGAGAGGAGAAAGACAAGAGGGAAGGTCAACTCTGCAAGTTCCTAGTTTGTATCACACAACTCCTAGGCTTGTCTGGGGCTCTCTGGCCTGCTGTTTCTCCAAGTGTGGCCTGTGAACCCCTGTGAGTCTGTGTGATAGTGGTCTTGCCTCACTCCAACTGAAACTTGGATGTGGGACCAAGATTAACTCAGATCGGCGTGCAACTCACAGATGGACTCAAGTTCCCTCCCTTCTACCAGTAGCCTTTGAATCCCCTCCCATCTTGGATCTAGTCACAATTCACACATTGTATTTGCTTGTTAAGTCTCCTTATTCCTCCCAACCCTAAGTCATCTGTGATCATAAATCTTATGCTTCAACTTGGCTGAACCACAGGTGTCCAGGTTAAACACTATTTTGCGGTGTGTCTGTGAGGATGTTTCTGGATGAAATGAGCATCCACACTGGCACCGTGAACTTAGGGAAATTGTTGGCCCTTGCCTATGTGGCTGAGCATCCTCTGATGTGTTGAGCGTTTGTGTCCTCTCCCAAATCCCCATGTAACCGCATTCAGAGGCAGGGCTTTGAGGAGGTGATCAGGCTATGAAGGTTCCTCATGTGTGTCCTGGCATTTTAGAAAAGAGCTTGGGGGGGCCTAGCTTGCTTTCTGTCCCTTCTTCCAGGACACAGTGTCCCCTTCAGAGGATGCAGTGGCAAGGGCCATCCTGGCAGCAGAGAGCAGCCTTCTGCAAACACTAAACCTGCTGGTGTTGTGATCTTGAACTTCCCGGCCTCCAGACCTTGGAGAAATAAACTTCCGTGGTTTGTAAGTTTCCCAGTCTGTGGCATGTTGTTATAGCAGCACAGTCGGACTAAGTGGAACAAAAGGTGGAGGAAGGAGAAATTTACCTCCCAGTTCTTTTTTTGGCCTCACTGCTTGAGCTAGAGTATTTCATCTTCTCCTGACCTCAACCCGGAATTTACCCCATTGGCTCCCCTGCTTCTCAGGCTTTGAACAGAAACTAAATTATACCACTGGCTTTCCTGTTTCCAGCTTGCGAATGGCAGAGGCAGTTCTTCGTGATTATGTGAGTCAGTTACTCAGTTCCTCATAATCTCTCTCTCACCCCCCCACTTTCTCTCTCTATACACATCTGCATATATGCATATAGTGTATACATGTATATAATGTATATACTTAGGGGGCCAAAACTGTATACACATTTTAAGAAAGGAAACAACTGTATTAAAATTGTAATCCTCAATATATTCTGATAACGAAAGATGAATGTAAGTCACATCTGTGTACCTCTTGTAACTGCAGAAATCTTGTAACTGTGGATGCTCATTTCATCTGGAAACACCCTCACAGACACAACCCCAAATAATGTTTAACCTGACACTCGTGGTTCAGCCAAGCTGAAACGTTAAGATTAACGATCGCAGATGATTTCAGATTGAGGGGAATGAGGAGACTTAACAAGCAAATACAATGCGTGAATTGTGAATGTGTGAGTATTACAATTTTAATATAGTTTTTCATTTCTTAAAATTTGTATACATTTTGAAGCACCATCTGTCTATACTGTGCATACATGTATAAGTGTATATATGTGTAAGTGTATATATATATATATATGTAGTGTACACATGTATATAGTTTATATGGATATATGTGTATAGTATGTTCGTATCTGTTTGCTGTGCATATACACGTATATACTGTATATATGTACATTGAAAGAAAGCGGGGGATGAGAGGGAGAGAGAGAGAGAGAGGAGAGATAGGCATTGTGAGGAACTGGCTCACATGATTATGGAGCCATTTATAGCGTGCAGACCCAGGAGAGCAGTGGTGTAATACACACACATCCTGTCTGCTCCTTTTCTGTTTCTCTGGAGAACACCGACTAATGCACCTTTCTTCCACCTCCCTTGATTCTTCATGGCACTGAATGCTCTGTGGAGGCCAGGCCAGTTGTCCTGCAAAACATTCCATATTCTGGATGCCTGACCTTTTCCTTGCAATTCAATTGCAATTCGTCCACCACTGCTAGACATAATAAGATACAAATAGTCTTCATGGACCAAATCCCTTTGTCTACTGTCAGACATCTTTGAGGGGATCTTGACCTGAGTGGAGGCTGCTGGATTGGAGGATGGATCCCACTGGTAGAAGCACTTGGTGATTAGTAGGTATAGACAGAAGAATCCAGCTCAATTCAACTGCTAACCTCACAGTGGCTGGCATCCAGGAGTCTCTGAAGGGTACACTTCTTTTCAGGGCTCAAAAATTTTTTTAGTACCTGCCTGTAGAAACTGCTTGAGTATCCACTCGGGCTGCTAACAAGTTGGTTTCTGCCTTTTCACTTTTTTTTTACCACCTGGAAATTGAAGAGAATGGTATTACTTCCTGTCCTCTAGTTATGCTGTAGGCTCAATTCATAGATGATTTTATTTACTCTCCTTGTAGATATACATGGTTTTTGGAAGGTGCATGAAAAATTAGGATTTAGAAGTCCTGCCATTCTTCCAGGGCGACTTGCAAGTCCTGGTTCAGATTTCAATGTCAAATTTTCTTAAAGCCTCTACAAGTTTGAGCCAGATATGAGCTATAAATATGGCCAATTGACTTGGACTCTAAGAAAATATTTGTAGTGAATCAAAGTACATCTGAGATGAAAATAAAGTTGCACGGTAGTGATTGATAGTTCCTAAAATAAGTACACATATAAAGGTAATTATTTTTGTTTTTATTCTTTCATATTTTGTTTCACATTATTTGATAGCATTTCTAACTATTACATTGTTTTATTTTTAATATAGTGTATTTCTATAGGAAAATCATAATTGCCCATAGTTGTGTGTTAATCTGTGCTGCCTATCAATCTAAAAACCATTATAATCACTCTAAAAACCTCTGAAATCTCAGACAATGCCTCAGTTTAGTTGACAGTAGCCACAGTGCAGGGCTGGGAAAAAAAATTCCCCATTTATAAATGAGCAAGAGACTTGGACAGAAACTTCTCTGAAGATGATAGACAAATGACCAACAAACACGTGAAAAAAAATGGTCTTCATCCCTAATCATCAGAGAGATGCAAGTCAAAACCACTCTGAGCTATTACCTTACCCCAGTGAGAATGGCCCATCACAAAATCCTGAAGCTGTAGATGCTGGCGTGGTTGTGGGGAGAAGGGAACACTTTTGCACTGTTGGTGGGACTGCAAACTAGTATAACCTTTATGGAAAGAAGTATGGAGAATTCTCAAAGAGCTAAAAGTAGACCTTCCATTTGATTCTGCAATCCTATTACTAGGTTTCCAGCCAGAAGAACTAAAAATGTTTCTACCACAAGGACATTTACACCAGAAAGTTTATTGTGGCTCAATTCACAATTTCAAAGACGTGGAAGCAACTGAAGTGCTCATTAACTCATGAATGAATTAACAAATTGTGGGGTATGTATACCATGGAATACTATTCAGCCATCAAGAAAAGATGGAGACTTTCCATCTTTCGTAGTTACCTAGATGGAGTTGAAGCACATTCTTCTTAGTAAAGTATCACAAGAGTGGAAAAGCAAGTATACAATGTACTCAATACTAATATGAAACCAATACATAAACAACTACATGCCCACATGAAAGAAAAACACGAGTATATTCTAGTGAGAGGAATAGGGAGGAAAAAAGGGGAGGGGCAGCAGGGAGAGTGATTGGTAAACTGTCACCTAATAGGCACAATGTAGGGGTATATACGGCACACCCCCTAGGTGAAGGGCTCCACTACAACTTGAAATTTATCTTAGAAACTAAAACAATGTAACCTAAACATGTGTACCATATCAACCTGAAAAAAAATTCCTTGTAGATGCAGAGCAATTGAGGGCAGGTCATCTGTAATAGTTAATTTTATGTGTCCACATGGCTGGGCTACAGGATGCTCAGATAGCTAGTTAACATTATTCCTGAGTATGTCTACGATGGTGTTTTGGGAAGAGATTAGCATTGACTTTGTAGACTGAATAATGAAGACTGCATTCACCAATGTGGGTGGCACCAACCAATCTGTCGCAGGCCTAAACAGAACAAAAAGGCAGAGGAAGGGCAAATTTGGGACATTGATTTTCTCCCATCCACAGACATGGGAGCTCCTGGTTGCTGGCCTTCTGGTTCCAGGGACTTATACCCCCAGTGCCTCATTCTCAGGCCAGTTACACTACTAGCTCTGCCAGTTCTCAGGCCTTTGGCCTTGGACTAGGATTTATAGCAGAAGCCCCCTGGTTGTCAGGCCTTTGGACTCACACTGAATTACATACAACACCAGACCCTCTGGTTCTCCACCTTGCAGACGGCATATTGTGGCACTTCTTGGCCTCCAAAATCTGGCGATCCAGTTTACACACTAAATTTCCTCCTATATATCTACATGCTTCTCTGGAGACCCCTGACTGATATATCACCTTAAATCCTTTCTGGAGCAAGGTTGGGTTTTTAATTCATTAAAAAATAATTTATCGACACCAAATATTCCTTCAATAATAAGCATTTCTCACACAGAACTTCAGAGTCAAGAAGTCACTGAGCTCACTTGAGGTGCATCTTTGAAGGGTCAGGAGAAACCTACTAAATGCAGAACACAAATGTTTTCAGACAGTAAACGAGAAAATCTCATAAACGTTATGTCAAACAGGTGGATGAAAATATTTCAGATTGTATGTGAGGCCTGCACACTGTACCCCATGATTGAACTAATGTACACAGCTATGATGCAATAAAAAAAAAAGAAGTCACTGAGCTGAAACACACTTTAGAGGTGGTTCCTGCCCACCCCCTTACATTGTGGCAAAGAAACCGAGGTCATGTAATTTGTTCAAGGTCCTATTGCTAGTCAAAGGCAGCTCCAGAAAAACTCTTAGGAAGTCAGGAGAAAGGCAGGAAATTCAGGAACATCGCAGGGACATGTATTAGATAAGACAAGTCTGTGAGTTCCTCAAATTGCACCTCAGAGCCAGAGGTGGAAGGTCTATAAATAAATCCGGCTGTGCCTTTTGTGTGCCCAGGGACATGGGACTGTCATGCGTTTTGTGGAAGATCACATCTCACATCTCACTGTCGCTGGCTTTCGCCTCAGGACTTTCTCTTCCTAAATGGATAACATTATGGACACCATTTACCTTCTTAAACTTGCTCATGTGACCCACTGCAGACTCATTTATTGAACCAAAAATAGAAGCAGTTCTCTTTGAGGCATTAAAATCCAGCCAGTCCTTGCTGGCTTATAAATCACTTTCAAAACACTATAGAGGATCATTGGGACTTTAAGGTGAAGTCCTCACTTAAAATCATCAACAGAAACTGTATTTCTTTATTTCTACTGTTTCTCCCCTGGCATGAAAAATCCTCTGTGCTTTTTGTCTCCTTTTAAATCAGCACATAAATCCAGAGCTGGCTATCGGCCAGGAAGGATGTGCCTGAACCCATTAGGCTGAGAGGGTTGCGTTGTATCACTGCCCTGGAAGATTGAGAGGATGACGGGGTGACTTCACCCGGAAAGAGCCGGAATAACAACCATCACTCTCCCTGACACCGCAGCTAACACGAAGCTAAATAGTGGGTATTTTGAATCCATATCATCTGTTCCTCTGAAGGAAAAGGACCCAGGGACAAACTCAGGGAACAAGGGCCCCAAACTCCTTCTATTCTCACAAGCAAAAGCTTCAGAGAACTCTATTAGTATTTAAATGAATGATCATCTGGAGTGGCAGTGTTCTATCCTAACTGGGTGACAGCAATTCATCCTCTGGGCCGGTGTCCGTCTTGTGGGAGTTATTTTTTGTCTTTATTTTTTGGGTTTTTTTGCAGTTTTTGGCCGGGGCTGGGTTTGAACCTGCGACCTCCGGCATATGGGGCTGGCGCCCTACTCCTTTGAGCTACAGGTGCTACCCTGGGAGTTATTTTTTTTTTTTACCAAAGCAGATGCGTCCATTGGGTCTTTCTGTTTCTGCCAGCTGCTCTGGGCTGAAGAGTTGCAGTCGGCTTGTTCTTCCTGCCTCCCTGGTTCCCTGAGCACGCGCAGTGTTCATCTTCACGGCAGTGTGGGATCACAAAAAAATGACCATGTAAGCTGACATCATGCAAAACAGTTCTTAGGAATCAATGAAAAATATTGTAATTGTTCTGTGACCTTTACAAATTTGTTGTTGAACCATTAAAAATAAGTCTCTTACTGTTGATAATGAATGGTTGGGGACATGAGAAAATAGTAAAATTGCTATTTATTACATTATAATTTAAAACATTAGGAACATTGAGAATTAAATTGCTTTATTGCTTTATTTCTCTAAAATACTCTATTTCACAAAGGCAACTTTCTTGTTGTATAATTTATGATACAAAATAAGAAACCTTTAAATGCCTTTGGCAAATCATTATACTCTTTTTTTTAAAGTTTGGATGCTCTTCCAGGCTTTTACTTGTTGCAGTTTCAATATCATGAAATGTCTCTGAAAGTCCTCTTTAATGTGAAGCGGGTTTTTTTTGTTGTTGTTTGGTTGGTTGGTTTTGGTTTTGGGTTTTGTTATTTGCCAGTGTCACTGACTCTAGGACATATATTAGTAAGTTTAATTTGTTTCTCTGGCTGCAAATCCAGCAGTAAAATTTGTACATTATTCAATTACTCATCCTTAAAGTACTGTGGAACCAGGCTGTGGGGGACTCATATTATTACCTAAACCATGACAGCTGAAATTCAAATATATGAAAACCATGCGAAGTGAGGACTTTAGCCAAATAGTGCGCACATATAGAATGTGTGTGTGTATGGTATTTTTTATGGTTTTATGGTCCTCATACAATAGGGCTTGTCCTGCTTTTACTTAGGCAAAGTGGAAAAATTATCTCAAAAGAGACTTTCCCCAATCAAAAAAATTACTTTTACTACTATCTCATTAAAAACTAGCCCGAACTAATGGGCTATATACAACATAAGAAAGCTCAAGATTATAAAAAATGTCAATTCTTCGAAAATTCATCTGGTAATATAACATAAACCCAGTTGAATTTCCAGAGGAGGGAAGGAGGAGAGATTTTATTAAATTAACCTGAAATTTGTCTGGAAAACTAAATGCATGAGAAGAGCCAAAAAGAAAAAAAATTGCAGAGCAAAAATGAACCTTGTCCTATTATAAATATTAAAGTAAAGTTTAAAACTATAATAATTAGAATGATAAAGAACAAGTACCAAAAGCAGAAAAACTTAGCATATGACAAAGCTGGCATTTCCAATTAGTAGAAAGAAATAGACTATTCGATAATTGCTTATGGTATTGGCACAGCTGGCTAAATCATTTGGATCATATTAAAGTAAGAATTTTTTTTTTTTTTTTTTTTGTCTGGGGCTGGGTTTGAACCCGCCACCTCTGGCATATGGGGCCGGTGCCCTACTCCTTTGAGCCACAGGTGCCACCTGAAAGTAAGAATTCTTTGAAACCTTACAAAAAATACATTCCAGATTAATCAAAGGTTGTGTGTGTGTTTCTCTCCAAGAAAGTGCTGGAACAATACACAGGTGTATATAAAATTTTATCATCTGGAATTAGGTAAGGACTTTCTAAATATGACCAAAGACAGAAACCAAAAAGGAAAAAAATGACAGATTTCTCATAAAAAATTAAAATTTTCTATAAAACTCTATCAGAAACAAAAGCAAAAGAGAAAAGCAAAAACTAGAAATACTCGCTGTTTCTATGACTGACTGAGAATTAACACGGACCCACTATCAATAAACACAGAAAGATAGACTATTTCCCTGGTAACCAATACACAGAAATTGAATCAGTGAAAAAACATTTTAAACCACCATATTGTTAAATACCAAAAAGAATAATAATTCCCAATGCTGGTGATGTCGTGGTAAGAATGCAAACTGCCACATTCCTGCAGGATGTTATGTATAAATCCTGTAAAGCCTACACATCCTTTCACCCAGAATTTATGAACAGTCTTATTCCTGATTAAAAATCTATGTGTGATTGTTCAGGACTGACCACAGGCAACTAGAAAAGGTTTTTGGCAGGTCTCATGGGGAAACTATGCCCTCCCTACACCAAAGCTGGTCGTGCCCCATGCCTTTGGGTCTCTGAGAGGAGTTACAGCCAGGATCTCAGGCCCCTCTGGCTGTGGGCTGTGCTGTCTGTGGTTTATATTCCTAGCCCCAGCTTCACCCTCAGGTCTCAGAACTTGGGCAGAGATGTTCTTTGGGGACTTCTGCTGAGGCATCGTCACTGGGGAGAAGGGGAGACCTGGAGGACACTCTTCCCCACTGGACTCAGGACTTTTCCCCATCTAGCACTCCCCCCATCACATGCCCTGAAACCCAAGGCCTATAAGACTGGGAATCTGGCTCGGCGCCTGTGGCTCAACGGGCTAAGGTGCCAGCCATGTACACCTGAGCTTGTAAGAAATATACAAGGTTCGAATCCAGCCCGGGCCTGCCAAACAACAATGGTGGCTGCAACCAAAAAATGGCCAGGCATTGTGGCGGGCACCTATAGTTCCAGCTACTTGGGAGACGGAGGCAAGAGACTCGCTTGAGCCCAGGGATTGGAGGTTGCTGTGAGCTATGATGCCATGGCACTCTATCCAAGGTGACAACTTGAGGCTCTGTCTAAAAAAAAATAAATAAATAAAAGAATTTGGGAATCTATAGGTGAGAAAGAAATAACTTATTCCTCAAGGAAACTCTCCTGGAATTTCATTTGGGACAGACCTCTCTAACAGAAGACAGATACACAGGAGAAAAACAAAAAGTTTATTAACATGTTCACAACATACAGGAGAAACTTGGGTGAAAAGCAATACGCAATGATGGTTTCAACATAGAGCGGTTCACTTGTAGAGAAATTATAGGACACAGAAAGCAAGGGGCAGGACACTGTGGAAGGGTAGATAAAGGGGAAGAAACTTCCAGAGGGAGATTTGTCTGTAGATTCCTCTGCTCTGGTCCTGTCTCTGGGCTGGTTCAGAGTCTAGAGCTGTCTCCAGCAGAGAAATTTATATCTTGTCTCTAGAGAGGGGTCAGATGGAGATTTTCCTCCACTGGCTGCTGCTTCATTGCCTTTAGCTGCAAAATACTTTTGGTCAAAGAGACATATTCTGGGGTGGCATCTTCTGGCTTTCTTCAGGCCTTGTGATCAAGGCTCCCTCAATAGAGATCCCATCCCATATATGCGCTGGTCTACCTAACACTGACCAGTGTGCTGGGGTCAGGATCTTCGGGCCCCTCTGGCTGTGGGCTGTGCTGCCTGTGGTTTATATTCCTAGCCCCAGCTTCACGCTCAGGTCATTTTGTCTCAGACCTTGGGCAGAGACCTTGGGCAGGGACGGCCTTTCTCCTGTTCTAGCCTTTTATTATACTCTCAGAGTACACAACCGAAAGGCCCAGCTGTTACTTTCTCTTTGGTTCATTTTTCTTTAATTGGCTCTAACACGTGATAATTTAGTTTTCCCTCCAAGTCAGCTGAGCCCCGAACCAATTCTATTTCTGAGAAATGATTCCAAGAAAATACTGATAGATGTGTCAAGTGATATGTAAAGATGTTCAACACGACATTGCTTAGAATAGGGGGAAGTTTTGTTTTTTTTTTTTTTGAGACAGAGCCTCAAGCTGTCACCCTGGATAGAGTGCTGTGGCATCACAGCTCACAGCAACCTCCAATTCCTGGGCTCAAGCGAGTCTCCTGCCTCCGCCTCCCAAGTAGCTGGGAC
>CAUYON010192975.1:0-32693 GCA_963573935.1 Arctocebus calabarensis
AGGGGAGGGAGAGGGAGGCTCCCTGTGGCTCCTGCAGAGGCTGAGGGGAGGGAGAGGGAGGCTCCCTGTGGCACCTGCAGAGGCCGAGGGGAGGGAGAGGGAGGCTCCCTGTGGCCCCTGCAGAGGCCGAGGGGAGGGAGAGGGAGAGGGAGGCTCCCTGTGGCTCCTGCAGGGGCCGAGGCAAGGAGAGGGAGGCTCCCTGTGGCTCCTGCAGAGGCCGAGGGGAGGGAGAGGGAGAGGGAGGCTCCCTGTGGCTCCTGCAGAGGCCGAGGGGAGGGGAGGGAGAGGGAGGCTCCCTGTGGCTCCTGCAGAGGCCGAGGGGAGGGGAGGGAGAGGGAGGCTACCTGTGGCTCCTGCAGGGAGTCCGAGGGGAGGGGAGGGAGAGGGAGGCTACCTGTGGCTCCTGCAGGGAGTCCGAGGGGAGGGGAGGGAGAGGGAGGCTCCCTGTGGCTCCTGCAGGGAGGCCCAGGAGAGGGAGAGGGAGAGGGAGGCTCCCTGTGGCTCCTGCAGGGAGGCCGAGGGGAGGGGAGAGACAGGGCGGCTCCCTGTGGCTCCTGCCCTGAGCAGCCTTGGTTTGTGCTGCTTTGCCTCAGCCGGGCCTCAAACTCCTGGGGATTGCTCACACCACATCCATGGTGGTGGATCAAGCAGTCTCCAGGCCCTGGGTCCCTGAAGACTGTGCTGGCGTCCTGGGCATCAGACCCACCAGGCTGGAGCCCTCCTCCCTGGGCCTCCCTCATGCAGGGCTGGCTGTGACAGGGAGCCAGAAGCTCCAGTTCTGTCCATGAAGGAGGGGAGTAGCAGGTGCATTGGGGCGGTGGGGGGGGCACTGGCAGGGTGGGGCCTCAGCAGGGTCAGCAGAGGCAGACAGGCGGCCCCTCCCTGGAAAAGCAGTGCAGAGGGGCAGCCCAAAGAGGTTGGGTTCCAGGACCCTGGGAGGCAGCTGGAAGCTCATGCGCGGATGGGCAGCTGTGAGGCAGATGTGACCCCGGGAGGGCAGGTCCCTCTGGGTTCAGGAGGTCAGCTGGGGCCCTAAGCCCACCCACTTTCCCTCAAGGTCACAGCGCTTCCTTCCATCTTCCTGCAGGTGACCCTGAGCTGCAGCCATGGGCACAGTCTGGGGCTGAGCTGGGAATGGTGCAGGGCTCAAAACCCGGTTGACTCCCTGCTTCTGTGTCCTCTGCAGGGAGCTCCTTTCCTGGGTTCAGGGCCCATGGGGCTGAGGCGGCTTTCCTGCAGGAGGGATTTAAAATTTTACCTCTTTTATGTTTACATGGAGGGACCGGGAACATATTCTCCTGACTAAAGTATCTCAAGAATGGAGGAAAGAGTGTCCAATGTACTCAGTACTTGTATGAAACCTACTCATATTTACTCACACTTTCTTATGAGAGATAGAACACAACTATAGCCCAGGATGAAGGAGAGGAATGGAGTAGGAAGGGGGGAGAGGGAGGTTTGACAGAGGGAGGGTAAAAGACAGGACCACACCCATGGGGAATACTGCGAGGGTACAAGTCAAATCTGTCAAGAGAAGAAAATAAATGTCTGAACACAATAATCAAGTAAATGAGGCCAAAGCTATGTTGATTGGTTTGATGTAACCACATCAGATTGTATAAAAATTCAACACATTGTACCCCACATATGCATAAATGTATTCATGATCTAAAAAATAAAATCCCTAGATAGAGGTGTGGAAACCCAGGAGCATCTGGCACGCTGGATCTGGAGCTTCCCCCTCCTGTCTCCTGCCGACCCTGGCCGAGCAGGGCACCCAGCGGGCTCTGTCTGCCTTCCCGGCTTCGGTGGCTCCGTTGATGGACTTCGTTCACGGGGTGACCGTCTCACTCGTGGGGAGTCTCCCGCAGGAAAGGCGCACACCATCCCACCTCATCAGCCACCCTGAACCAGAGCCCTCATTCCGGCACATCCCATTACGAAAAGTCTGTTGTTGATTCTCAAATGAGTAATGCTCGTAATTTCATTATCCAGCTACGTTCAGAGGTAAAATATATTCATGTGTTTGCCTAAATGATGTTTTCTCAGTTTAAACTAAGGCGATCCCACACTTTGGTATGTTCACCGTAGTCCCACGTGTTTCCGCGAATAAATATTTTAAAATTATGCTGTCATAAGGGTTCTACATAAATCATGCTCATTTATTACCAACATGTCAAAGAAGTTCAGAATAACTTATAGCTGCGATTTATTTCTTTGTACGACTATCAGTAAAATTACATATACGATATACATATAATACACAAATAAAGTACAGAGGGGTCACCAGTTCCACCGTTCTCAAGGTATAAAACAATAAAAACTGACATTGGCCCTGATATATATTTCCTGTGGCTACTGTAACAAACTACTGCAAATTCAGTGGCTTTACTCAAATATACATGATAAAATTTTGCAAAGCTGGTGTTCAACAAGGCCCTCCTGGGCTGTGCTGCCTTTGGGAAACTTGAAAAATCCACTTCCACGCCTTCCAGCTTGTAGAGGACGCCTCCTTCTCTGGCTTGTGGCCTCATTTTCGTCCTTCAAAGTCTCTTTCTTACTTTGCCTCACTCTGTTCATCACTTCCGCCACCTCCACTTTTAGGAATCTCCAAAAAATGGAGACTCCATTGGGCCTGCCCAGATAATGCAAGATTATCCTCCTTCCTCCAGTTCATTAATTTAATCACATTGGCAATGTGGTTTTGTTTTGTTTTCTGCCGCATAAGGTCACACATTCACAGCCTCCAGTTTCGGACATGGATATCTTAGGAGGGGCCATACACACGGATGTATATATGTTTTTCTATATTAATACTTACATAATTTTTTAAATCCTTGGCATTTTCCACTGGGTTGGTCTGCCTATATTTAAAATACAGCCTTTATTTATTATTCAAGGAAAATCGAGGTACAAAATTAGCAAATCAGTGAGAAACAAAAGAATCATACGTCTATGTACTTGCAATGATAAAAAAAATAAATTACACTTACTGAGAAAGTGTAATTATGCGTAGCACTCATTAGAAATTGATCTCATGTCTTAATAATGCTTTTATCCTCACAAGAAATTTAGGAAGTAGGAAATATTATTTCCATTGTTATTTACTGAAAAAATACTTATGCTCAGAACATTTTGTAAAATGCTCAGAGCTACCAAGTGACAAGTCATTCTGGTCCTACATTCCATGTGTTAATTATGATGCTGAATTCTTATCCTCTTAACTAGGACTCTAAAGATACTTAGCTTTAACTCCAAATAAAGAATGTTGCAACCTATCGTGCCCTGTATTAGTAAGATATTTATGGAATAAAGTATGTCAGTTCTTTGAATTATTTCCAAAATTTGAATACCCAAATATCTTGGCAGTTGATATGCTTCATTTTTGGGTAGCACACAATAGGCCTTTGAATCAGATAGTTCATGATGAAATAATAGCTTTTCCTGTTATCTGCTGTGTTTTCTAAGCTTCAGTTTATTCACCTAAATATGTGAGCTTATAATAATATTTAACTTCAATAAAATATTTAGCACTTTGTCAAAAGGTGTATTCAGTCATTTCACCTCTCATGACTCGGGGCCCATGAAATCTCCAGAGTCATCTTCAAAGGCTCTTTGCATAACTCCCTTCTATATGTTATTTAGCTTTCATGAACTCCTTGGAAACCTCAACCCATGATTTCTTCTTAGCTCTGAGACTTTGCAGATTCTCATTTCATGATAAGTACAGTGCTTCTGTTCTGCCTTTTGTTTCCTGTTGTTCTGCTTCTCATCCCTGACATCTCTGCACATATTTCTACATGTAGAAAGTCACTGACTCCTGTCCAAGACTGTGGCAGGCGACCCGCAATCTCTTCCAGAGAGAGCTCATCCAGTGTCTGCCTTTTCACCTACTCTGAGTTCTCACACGATGCTGCTTCAAAGAAATGACGGCAGTTGATGCCTGAATCTCTGGGCCTTAGAAGTTGCTAAAAAATGAGCACAGGAATTCGGGGTGGCAGATTTCCAATAGTTGGCTACAGAAATTTAACAGATCTGTACCAGGAGATCTCCCAGAAAGTGTTAAATCGGATGAAGTTCCAGAAGAAGTTGTGGGGGAGCTCATCAGAGGCTTCAAAGGTGACGACATCTTTAAACATCGATGAGTGCTTTCAAGGCAATGCCTGGTAAGAGCCTTGTCTTGGAAGGTGATAAATGTAACATTCCAAAGAATATTTCACAGTTCTGCTTCACACTAGCTTAACTGGAGAGAAATTAAAGCCCTGGGTGACTGGTAAATTGGCAAAGCCATGTGCTTACAAGAACCCAATGACCTCCCCATCATTCGTAGATTAAACAAGCCCACGGTGATGACTTGTGTCTTATTGAGGAGTGGGCAGCATGTATTGATGGGGAAATGCAGAGGAAGAAACGCTCTATTCTACTGACAGTAGGCAAGTGTCTTGGACAACCATAAGAGAATCATCTCACAAACATGACACTGAAATTTCTGTTTCAAAACACAGCCTAAAAAATCCAGTCTTTTGAACAAGGTATCATCAGAACATCGCACATGCATTACCATGCCCAGCTCCTACAGTGGGCCACCACTGAGCACCAGTCTGTGGTCTGTCTGCGGGAGCCACTTCATGGGCTACGTCAGCTAACACTACATGCTGTCCAGTTCTGCTTGGAATGAACTTCAGCCAGAAACAATACAGAAGTGTTTCAAGAAAGCTGGATTTGTCACAATTTTGAGAGCATGACTTTTGGGCCCCATCAAATAGTCCACCTCCTATGGCAGAATTCAAAGGAGGAGATTTTGAAGGTTTAGGTGCAATGGATGATGAGGTGACAGTCTGTAAGGAACCCGACTCAGAAGTAATTTTCCATGTGATATCGAACAAAATACAGACCAGAATAAAAGTGCATGAAGCAGCCCGTGAAGGAGCAAGTGATAATGACGCTGAAAGTACAGAGACTCCAGAAAGAGGATGTCAGACATTTGATAATGCATTCGCTGTGGGAAATACCCAGGTCATTCTCTGTGGGAAATACCCAGGTGTGCTGAGTGGTGTAGCCAGTCACATTTGTAATATGCACTGACAGTGCTTTCACCACTCACATTTGTAATAAGGATAAAGAACAGATCACGATTGACTCATTTTTCAGAAAGAATGGTTAAACCATGGGGAAACAGTAAATGCATTCATTTGATATAGTCCTGTATGTATGATTTTATTGTATTTTAATTATGCATGAAAACAAAGTATTATCAGTACAGGAGGCCTATTATTATTATTATTATTATTTTGAAACAGAGTCCTATTGTGTCGCCCTCAGTAGAGTGTTGTGGCATTACAGCTCACAGCAACCTCAAACTCTTGGGCTTAAGCCATTCTCTTATCTCAGCCTCCCAAGTAGCTGGGACTATAGGCGCCTGCCACAACGCCTAGCTATTTTTTTGCTGCAGTCATCATTGTTGTTTAGGTGGCCCCGGCTGGATTCGAACCTACCAACTTTGGTGCATACGGCTGACACCCTACTCACTGAACTACAGGAACCGAGCCAAAGGAATGTCTCCAAAGTACCCGTCTTAGCACATCACTGCTTTGTTTAACAAAGCTTAGGCCATAAGTAGGTCACCACTATGCTATGGGTGCCGAGCCAGAGGCCTCATACTACATTGACCAGTTTGTTATAGTCCTTTGTATGGTCAACTTACGGAGTTTTCACTGTGTACATGCACATATATATCTCCTTCAAATAAAATATACAATATTCCAAGTGCACAACCTGCAGGATGGGCCTGCTGACTGGAGACCCAGGGAAGATGTACAGTTGAGTCCAGGCAATCTGCCAGCAGATTCCCCTCCACTTCCGCTGAGGGCAGTCTGATACTATTGAGACCGTCCCTTGATGGGGTGAGGTCCCCCCACAGTTTGAAGGATGATTAGCTCTGCTCAGTGACTACGGAACTCAATGCTAATCTAATCCATCTGATTTATCAAACACTTTCACAGAAATATACAGAATAACGATTCACCATATAGCTGGGCACTGCAACCTAGTCAAATTTACAAATAAAATTAAGAATATCATCTGCAGAAGTCTCGTTTGTGTTTTTGATTTCCATAAATCACGTGAAAATCCTTCCTCACACAGTGAGGCTGCTTTGCCCGAGTCTCCATCGACACCAGTGATTTAAGAAATGAAACCGCTCATACGTCTAGTTCACCTTTAATCGTTCCTTCTCTAATGTTCTTTTCTTTATGTAGGTCTGAGTTTCTAATCTGTATCATTTTTATTGTCTCTGAAGAACATATTTTAACATTTCTTACCAGGCAGGTCTGTGGGTGACAAATTCACTCAAGTTTTGTTTGATAGATTATTTCTTCTTCACTTTTCAAGCATAATTTCACTGGATTCATTTGTCTGGATTCAGTAGTTTTGTTCTTCTCTCATTATTTTAAACATTTCATTCCACCCCCTCCTTGTTTGCATGACCTGCAGGTGTGTCTTGTAGAGCCTGAGGCCAGCTTGAGTCACAGAGGACGCCGGGAGGGGGCATGGAGAGGCCTTGTCTGATCTTTCTCATGGCCAGTGATTCAGTTTTAGGGATCCCCTTGGCCCAGGGGAGGTACACTCAGTCAGGTGCTGGGAGGAACTTGAAAATTTATTTTAGTTCATGCTTCCCAAAGGAGTGCCTCCAGTGTGACCTTAGTGACATTCAGCAATAAGACATCTTTCTTGAAGATTAATTGTTGGAACTCATAGAATATGAATAAGAAGTCAACTTGCATCCATACTGAGACTCTTAAAGTGACAGAAGGTCATGCACCCCTCATGTAACATGAAAGTGTAATTTACCTTCTAATACACTGGGTGCCTCAAAATCACCCCTGGAGTCACCAGACATAGGGAAATATGAAATAGTAGCTAAATGTACCTTTATTTACAAAATGTGCATGATGAAATTCCACAAAGGCACAGCCAACACATAAGAGAATATTTTGTACAATTTTCTGATGCATAATTTGTAAATAAACACATACTTAGCTACAATTTCCTGTTTTCCCTAAATACAGCAACTCTGGGTGAGTGTTGGGACACCCTGTATTATGCTTATTAATTGTGACTCGATTGTGTTCCAGAGGGAAAAAGCAAAAATGCCAAATATAAAACATTATTGAGTGTGATAGAGCATATTTGGGTAGAAGGAAAAAAGAAGTTGTAGCCTTTTTCGTGACTTTTAAATTGCCACTTCCATTCTCTTTAAGGCACACTTCTATCCCCTTTTATTTTTCTATTTTCTGTAAATTTTCCAAGCAACAAATTTCAATGCTTTACCTGCGTAGGGCTCATTTGGTGCTACTTTTTCTTAACAGTTTCTGAGAAATTAAATACTTCTTTTTATTCAGGAGATGGACTCAAATACAGAAAAAAATATTTACTATTGACCGAGAGCAAATTGTGCCAAGCCAACTCTATACAGCTGCCAAGAAAATGACATACATCACCTTATCACATAAAACTCTTTTCATAAAACCATAGCTTTTAGGGTTGAAAGCTTTCTTCATAATCTTCAACTACCTGCTCAAATCTATTTTCGATAACCTCAAACAGTTATGCACCCTTGCAAATTCAGAAATTTATTTTACGGACAGAGCTTTAACCATGGTGGACAAACATAGTGGCTGGACAAGAATAGCTTACACACAAGGAGATGAGAAGGGGGGGTTCAGAGTGTTATCCAGACTCTTCAGGACACAGCAAACCCCACGGCATGTTCGGCCATCATCAATACGAAGGACTCATCAGTTGCGGAGGGTAAAGCCTGGAATGTATTGGGTTGTCAAAGTGAACATGGATTAAATTAATAAATAACTGAAGCAGTCCCTGGATAGACACTTTACTGAAAAAATTATCAGGGATGAGATGGTGGCTTGGTAGGTAGAGTAACTTAAAAGAAACTCTCACTGTTGACCTACTCTCAGACTATCGCCATAGCCTATTTTCACAGTAGTTATGAGGTCATAGTCATACTTAGCAATGGATACAAACATATTCTAATACATCATTTATGTGAAGAAACACTGTTCAAGTCTTTTCAAGTGCTTTTTTCAGTCCTTCCCAAGCCATTGATTCAATAAAACAATGAACAGAAGAAATCATGTTTTTGTAGTGAGTCACCCAGGGATATCTTCTTGGTCACATGCTTTTCCCAGCTTTAACCTGTCCTTATGAATCATCTTAAAAGGGATAGGAATTTCTTTTAAGCCAAAACTTTTTTTTAATAAATATTTATTTCTCAGTGCCTGGTTCCATGCAGATTCTCTTAGGTCAAATTTTATTGACTTTTTCAGTAAGTAGAGAAGGCAACATTCTCCACGTTCTTTATAAAAACACATAAAACTCCTGGAATGATGAAACAGCCCTGGAAAAAGAGACGAGTGGTGTGTGGACACACGGGTTGAGCTTGTGGAATTAAAACTCACTTAACTGAGAGATATTCCCATCTACATATCTGTATATACTATGAAAGTGAGTAAATGACAGTGGATTTTCCTCCATTATAAATAAAAAGGAATACGTCTGATCTATTGATTCAGTGTAAAAACAGTCTAGTTCATATTAGAATATGAATCGACTGATATGCAACGTGGAACAAAGGTGCTGTCCTGAGTTTATTATTACCTGACAAGCAGAGCTCCATCCGACAGGTTCTAATCAGATGGCCATCGGCTCCTGGCGCTACTGCTGAGGCTGGAGGATGACATTTTATTAAATCTGTCTGCTGGGGAATTGTCAGCACTTATTTTGCTTGTATGTTCTGCAGCTTTCAGCTTTATTGATCATGAAATTTTAATATACTGCTTGGAAATGTAGGCCCGCACTTCATAAGCAGCGTCAGACTGACTTAGGCCCTAGCTACCCTCAAGAGAACAGCCCGCTTCATTTTGTTGATAATTTTTCTTTCTTTTCCTCTCTCCATTCTTGCCTCTCTTTCAATCCCCCTCCTTCTTTTCTCTTAGAAACGAAGTGTGTCTATGAATGAACGACTCGAAATCTTGTTTGGCTTCATTTATAGTATCCAAGCGTCTCTGGATAATAATATTTGGAAAAAATCTGATCCTTTTGTGGTGTTCATCAGTCCTTGCCATATTGAGACATTAGCACATTGTAGCACTTTTCCTGAGTTATATATAATTTTGTAAAGCTGGTTAGGTCACATTTCTTATCATTTAACTCACACATAGCAACAATGTCCTATTTACTCATATAAATGGCTTCATAGTTCCCACTCATTTTATTTACACATCAGAGAATTGGCATTTGATGACTTCAAATTTTTATAATTTAGATTTTTCAGTGAACAATCTTATCCTTCAGCACCCTGAGGTCATTTCTTTTCGTCCCCTCCTTCCTGTCCACACAGATACTGGCAGAAGGAACCATTGCTTGTCTTTACTCCTATTGGTCTTACCATAAGATTGAAAGTCTGTTCAGTCCATTGATTTTTCTCCCCCAACAACTTGCTTGCTGGAGTTCTCTGTTAGCTGGCCACTTCTCAACCACTATCTCAAACTGTGACATGTACACAGCCAAGCTACGAGACCGCTGGTCTCCGACCAGACAGTGGGAGAAGCAGACTCAGCTCGATTCCTTTTCTTTACTCACACTCACTTTAAAAACAATTTTCATATTTTTATAGTAAAAAGTTGTAAAGACTACATCACAGTCGCAAAGTTTTGAAGTATGCTGCAAAACTCGGAGACACACACAACTGGTCCTTTCTTTAAGTTAGCTGCCCGGCAGGATCCTGTGACTAAATCAACACCTGACAATATAAAGATAGAACCATCTAGCCAGGCGTTGTGGCAGGTGCCTGTAGTCCCAGCTACTCAGGAGGCTGAGGCAAGAGAATCGCCTAAGCCCAGGAGATGGAGGTTGCTGTGAGCAGTGTGATGCCATGGCACTCTATCAAGGGTGATAAAGTGAGACTCTATCTCTACACACACACACACACAAATAAATAAATAAAAAATAAAAAAATAAAGATAGAACCATGGTCACAGTTACACTGTAAGAACACCATAAAACAAGAACTATTCCAAGTGGCAGACATGTTTCTGGAGCATTAATGTGTCTGACAAATGACATTTTATTTAGAATGATGTATGAATCAATGGAAGAAATTAGAAGAGTAATGTGTCTTGGAGAAAACTGAGATGTATTCCAAAGGAAATTTCAGAGTCTGGTTTTGAAATACTGGCTTTAGGACAGCAGCAAGATCATATAAAATCTATATATAGATATTTATGGCACAGACATATAACTTGCAAGGAATGTTTTTGAAGATAAAAGTGTCCAATATTAAAATAACAGTAAAATTGGAGAAGGTTTATGTATTTTAAAATATTTTGTTTAACCAGAAAAGTGGCGAATTTCTCTACCATATACAGAAAACTAATTTTAATTTTGAAGGAAAAATAAATTTACTATTGATAACTAGGAAAAGAAAAAAAAAGGGTCAGGTAGATGTAATTTACAAATCAAAATACACCTCTTTCTTTAGCAAAATATACAAAGTTGAAAATTTTGAGATATATTTCAATACGTAGAAAAATAAACATATTTAAAATATGTAAAACATGGTAATTTCTTGGTAGTAAGTTTTTTTTAATTAATTTATATTTATTAATATGGTAACTTATACGGCAGACAAATTGATCTCATCCAAACTCAGTTGGCAATAAAGTCTGACCTCAGCTGAAAATGGATTTTTATTAAGAATCACTTACCCAAGTTAATATGAGGCTATTTACCAGCACTTAATGAACCTATTAACTAGGACTAGTGGTAAGTTTTATGTCATAAATATTAACCTGTTTCTTACTTTTGTTCAGAATCCACGGGATTGTCACATAACCTACACTGTTTGTGCCATATCACCTTTCTGAACTTATCACCTGTGTGAACAGTTCCCAGTTCTGAAACAGGGCAGGTTCTCAGAGTGTTAAATAAAGACTTTTGGACTTGTGCAGTGGAGGGAGAATTTTACATTTACATTTATTTGCTTTTTCCCTAGCATTCAATCACTTGTTCAACACATGTATTTTCTACCAACTGTGTGTTCTAAAATATCTAAGCACTATTAAAAAATCCTGCTTTTAAGTAGTTTATAAAGAGGAATAGACACATGGACATGTAATTATGGCCGACACTAGGACAAAGGAGGCAGTGTGAGGCTGAGGAAGCCCGCAACCCCGTCTGCGGATTGAGGGGTCAGGGACGATGAGGAAGCCGGTAACCCCGTCAGTGGTGAGGGGTCTGGGGCGACGAGGAAGCCCTTCCCACCTGGGAAATCCTCCTGGAAGAGCCTGATGTGCTCATCGGACTTGGTGACATGAAGCGAGGACAGTGAGTTAAGGGCAATCCCGCAAGTCCTGACCTGGGATCTCCTAAATGTTTAAGTCAGATTGGAAAAGAGCAACGTAAAACCGGGGATGGGGATGTTTGATTTATTTAAAAGATTCAAGGGAGCTAAAGTAGGAGTTCATGTAAGAACTGACATAATCATGATTGAGGAATATTGGATTCTTTTTTATTAAATAATTGATTGAAATGGAAACAATCCAACATGCTACAGAAGATGGGTTGGTAGATTGTTACAGCAACACAGATGGGAGAGAAGCAAAGGCCCCGTCTAGGATAGTGGGCTGAGAACTCCCACTTCCTTAGAGCAATTCTGAACACATATGTTCCTTGCAAGTGTTCAAGGTGATGTTAACTTTTGATTATGAGTTTAAATAGATGTAGCAGGTGGTTTGTGTCTGTGGCTTTGTTTAATATGTGATAGCAAAGTGAGAAAAAGCCCGATATGATGATAGGTTGGAAATTTTAAAAATAATGCTTTTTAAATTCTTTTTTTGCTAAAAAAAAAGCATAATATAATAACATTTAGCTTTTTACAATCTTTTCTCTATACCCCATTCTACGCGCTCTATGAGTAGATCAGACACCATGGTTCAAAATAGTCCTTAGATGAGATTTGAGGCTACAAAATGTTAGTTCCAAGGGAATTTCAACTGTTTTGTCCAAGTAAAACTCCAGTTGCTGTGACAGAACACACTTCAAATATATTTGCTGAATGCATAAATGAATAAATACTAAACACAAAGAATAAAAGGACAGGAATTGCTTTTTCTGTGTAATGGTGATTTCGATTGCATATTCTTGATTTTAATACAAATCCAGATGGCAAATAACTTCATGTATCTACCTGAAATTTGTTCCTCTTCTCCTAATTCTGCTATTACAATGCAAAACTCAGTCATCAGTATCCTACCTCCAGACACGTGACTGAATTACTTCTCCAGCTGCTGACCCTGAACGCACGTATGATTTGCTTAGCTTAAAAATCAAAAGGAGAAGATCTATCATGCTTCTCCTCTTCCTGGGACTCTTCCTGAGTCTAGCTGTGGGAAACATGGAACAACTCAAATTCACACTGCTAACATCATTTATTTAATGTGGTTGGAACGAAACTCCAAGAGCACATCCCTGCTTTCATTCTAGAGCGAGTCATCATGCAAAGTAGCCATGCACGGGGAAAAGTCGAAACCACAGGTGTAGCCTTCACCCTGCTCACAGACCCTTCTGCCTTCGCTGATTCCAAACCACTTATTAATAAATATTAATGAAGGGAGTGCTGTGTGTGAGACGTGGCCTATACACACTTCCATGTAGTCCTTAAAAAACAGCTATCAGAGAAATGTTGCAGATGCCATTTTTATAGTCCTGGAAATGAAGCTTAGTGAGTGAAATAAATCACTTTAGATCTCAGCCTTAGTAAATGGCAGAGCTAAAATCTCAGGAGTCGGCTGATTTGAATGTCATCTTTTTACCACTTAAGAAAAATATATGCCATTTTTAGAAACTTCCCTTGAGATATATGTTGGGGTTCGAATTTATATTTCACATATAGAATAGCATATAAGTTTTTCATAGAGCACATTATATCAAGGTTTTTTTTTTTAATCTCATTTTTATATCAAGGGTTTTATGTGAAGAATCCACCGACAATTGAAATCATATTTGTCAGTTCTTATACGACAATTCCTATAAAAACTTGAAACTTATTCTATGAAAAGAGTTGTGAAGTTTTGAGATGTAAAACTATCAAAATTTAGTAAATTTTAGTAATTTACTGAAAGGTTGTATAAACATAAAAATATACAGGTAAGAAAAACAAAGATACTTGCTAAGCATTTTTTAAACATGCTATGAACAGTAAAATAATCAACTATCTACTATAATTATTATTATAAACAAATTACATGACTATTGTGCAAGGCTTGCATTCATTAATCTTTTTGAATAGATTATTTTAGCCTCAAGCGTTTTTTAGCTTCAGTTTAGATTTTTCTCTTTCTAGGTAATATTTATTGAGATAGATTCACCCACTTCCTGACAATATCTAATCCAAGAAAAGCTTTGGTTGCGTAAACCCTCCCCTGAAATTTTCTAAATCTCACCCTCATGCTGAGTCATATGGTTCACTAAGGGTACATTTTCCCTCCTGCAATTCGTAAGATCCCAACCTTGTAAACTACAAATATGTTCCCAGGTGGATTTGGTCATCCTATACAAGGATTCAAAAATACATGTTTACTATTGACGTGGTAGTAGAGAACTCGTTTGGCAGCTCGGTTTGTTGGTTTTTTGACTCAGAACAATATTAGTCCTGCGAATATTCACCCTTTTTGCTACAATGTCCCTCGACCCTCACTGTTTTCTGCCTCGTCTCTTAGACTCCCTCCTGCTTCCTCTGCTGCTGCTTCTTGTCAGGAATGGCAATAAAGGATAGAGTTTAATTAATTCTAATTATTATTTCAAAAGTATGCATTTCAGTAAGAAAACACAATATTTTTATTACAAAACATTCGATTTACCCACCGCCCATCTAAGCTATTCCATAGTCAACTATTTCCATCATGGTGTCTGTAAAATCAAACAAAAAAATGTGGCAGCTGAAGATAGACTCCAGAAGAAGGACTAGACAGTGCTGGTCTGGGTTCCCGAGAGCCTCAAGGGCTCCACAAGATGGGTTTGAAGCCCCAGGAGGAAACATCAGTGAATCAAGCAATGCCACGAAAGTTGTTACGGCCACGCTCTCAGAGCCCGGGTGACCAGAGGCCAGCCTCAGAGTTGTAATAAATAACACAGATTAATTTTGACAAGGGAGCAAAGAATATACACTGGGGAAAAAATCTCTTTAATAAGAGATATTGAGAAAACCATATGCAAAAGAATGAAATTCTACCCTTAAAATAATCTACTCAAAATTGACTCAAAACTTAAACATTTAAGACCCAAAATCATAAAACTCTTAGAATAAAACAAAAAAAAAATCTATATGATGTTGGCTTGGATAATGAATTTTTTTTTTTTTTTTTTTGCAGTTGTTGGCCAGGGCTGGGTTTGAACCCACCACCTCTGGCATATGGGACCGGCACCCTACCCTTTTGAGCCACAGGCACCGCCCGATAATGAATTTTTTTTAGCTTTAATGTCAAAGGCACAGATGCCAAAATCAAAGATAAGCAAATGAGACTGTGTCAAAATTAAAAGCTACACATAAAAGGAAACAATTAACAAAGTGGAGTGACAACTTCCAACTGGTAGAAATGTTTGCAACCTGTAGGCCTGATAAGGTCTTAATAGCCCAAGTATATAAAAATTCAAGCAACTCTATAGAAAGAAAAAAATCCAATGTAGAAATGGACAAGGGATTAAAATAGCTATTTCTCAAAAGAAGACAAACAAATGGCTAGTAGATGTACGAAAAATGCTGATATGTGAAAAACCACTACTCAATTAGGGAGTCGCAAGTTATAACAACAATAAGATATTGTCTCATACCTGTTAGAATGGCTATTAATAAAAAGAGAAACAGATACTGGCTGGTAAAAATGTGGAGAAAAGGGAATCCTAGTACATTCTCTGGGCCCCCAGAGCCTTGAGGAATTCTTCAACTTAGAACTCTTGAAAAGAGAGAGCCCATTTTGCACCAGAGAAGTCAAAAGACCACTTACAGATTTCTCCAGCCTTCCTTAAGGTGAGGGGGCTGGTGTGTGACCTCGATTCACTGGTCAGATTCCTTCCATTCTGCTTTTCAACTCTGAATCAGGAATTTCCCAAGAAGCATAGCAGAAAGGGTTCCAGGCTCAGCGGGGGACACAGCAGCGGGGCAGAGTCCAGGCTCAGCAGTGGACACAGCTCTGCCCCAGACACCTGGTTCTGCAACCTGATCTCAGCAGGACACCAGTCTCCTGCTCTCTTGTTTCTGACATTCTCAAGCTTCATTCATAGCTTTTCCTGCTCCACCACTGAGCACTTAACACTCACTCAATAAACGTGTGTTCTGTGTAAATGCGGCAGTTTCTATTGCTTGCTGCACAGAACACTCATTGATACAGAGAAATGACACACAGACACCGCTGAGGTACAACAGGTGAGGCCGATTTAGAAAAGTCAAGAACTTAGGAGCATCCCAGAGGGCTCCGTCACCTTCAACCTCCACATCTAAACTTCTTGAGAAACCTACTGTCTTAGTCTCCAAAATACAAACTCCAGATTTATTTTATTTCCCATCCCCATTCCCATAACCTTTCTTCATGCCATATCTTTTGCTTTATTTGAAGCCAATTTTTATGTAAATATCCTCTCCAGGTCCCAAATTAATTAAAAGCTTCTTCTCAAAACCCAGGGGCCAACAGGTGTAGAAATGTAAGGGTGAGCCATCAATGAGAAAGCTTTGTCAGAAACTTCATTTTCTACTTAGGAAGACATTAACTATTCCTTCGATAATGGATTTTCAGAAGTCTGGCCTTTTTCAGACCTGGAAGTTGCAGGAGATTATAAAATCTTCTCTAGTTCCCACTCTTCTCTCTATAGGAAGCAGAGAGAAATAAATTCACCTGTTGTCTGGAAAAAATCTAGTTACCACTTTTTCTCTCTGGAGGTGACCAGCCTCCTTCAGCCGAATGCTCGGCAGAGAGATCATAGTACAATTTTTCTTTCTCATTTTATGCATGTAAAGACCGGCTTCCTGTATTTTTTAGAAAAAGTACAGCAATGTAGCAAGACTGGGAAATTCTGATCATAAGAAAATTGAATATATAAAGTCTACAGAAACAATTTCTCTTTGTTATTTACCTATATAAATGATTTAAAAGACCATAAAGTAAGCAAATTAAACTCTACTCCCATTGATAAAAGAAAATGATCTGTTAATTTGTTTGGAAAAATCTTTAATGGAATCTATCTGTGTCCCTGGGTTGTAATTTCTTTCATTTCTCTTTTCTTTTTCTTTTCTTGTTTTCTGTGAAATATTTTCAATAACGAATTTTATTCCTCAATAGATAATCACATTTCCTAAAATTTCACAGCTTCATCTCTCATCTTCAGAAATTTATATTTTTCCAGAAGTTTGTCATATTTGTGCCATATAATTTTTATGTCATTCTAAATACATTTTGATGTCTGAACATTTATAGTTATGTTATAATAATATCACTCCTAAAATTAAGTAATTCATTTTTTTTTTCAGTTTTTTGCCAGGGCTGGGTTTGAACCTGCCACCTCTGGCATATGGGGCTGGTGCCCTACTCCTTTGAGCCACAGGCGCTGCCCCTCATTTTGTTTTCTTATTGTATCAAGCAATCTTGCTAAGTGTTCATCAATTTTACCAATTTTTTTTTCAGAAAAGGCAAATTTTGGCTCTCTTTTTTTTGGTTATGTTTATTCTTAATGTACTAATCTCTGCTTTTATATTTATTATTGCTTTGTTTTTTATTTTTATGAAAGTTAAACATAAAGTTTATAAAATTTTGCATGATTACAAATTAAAATGAAAAATTTTAAATATTAAAAATCTTATTTAGCTTGAAAATAAAAGATTGTGTGATAAGGACCAGAAAAGAAATAGAAGTACTTGTCTTTTTACCATTCTATTTGGGCTTATCTGTACATAGTTCAGATGCTAAATCATGGAAAAACAGATAAAGTAAATTATTCAAAATTATAAACATAAGTACTAGAAAAGCAAATTTTTTAAAAATCCTGAATAGTACTGAAGAGTTGAAAAATAGAAATACTTTCATTTTATTGCTTGAAATTCATTGAGGGAAATTAAAATTTTTAATCACCTAAACTTATTAGCAGAAGTCTTCAGCCAGTGCCCAATTAGATAAAAAAGCAATAGTAGCATTATGTTATGTACAGTTCTTTTTGTGATCACAAATACAATGAACACAGGCACAGCTATGAGGAATAAGGGAACATGATTGTGACACTGAAAACAGGGGCACTTTTTCCTCCCCCGTATACACCATTCTGCAGAGGAATTTGCACACGTCAGAGCACAGCCCTTAGTCACCTCTGCAGTACCCTTCCTGCTGCCCTGTGAGCCTGGGTCTGACATTTTCAAATCATGACTGAAAGATAGCTGTTAATATTCAAGCACTGCTTTTGTATTCAAATCTGCAAGAAAATGGTAGTAGGTGAGTGTGTCTCTTCTCATTAAGAACATATTCTTAGCAAAGTATCTCAGGAATGGAAGAAAAAGTATTCAATGTATTCCGCCCTACTATGAAACCAATTTATAGCTTTCATATAAGCTATAACCCAAATATAGCCCAAGAATATGGGGAAAGGGGAGAGAGGGGGAGAGAACGGGGAAGGATGGGTGGAGGGAGGGTAATTGGTGGGACCACACCCACAGTGCATCTTGCAAAAAATGTAAAATATAAACGTCTTAACACAATAACTAAGAGGGTGCCACGAAGGCTATGTTAACCAGTTTGATGAAAATATTACAAATTATATACAAAACCAGCACATTGTACCCCATGATTGCATTAATGAACACAGCTATATTCAATAAAAATAAACAAATAAATAAAAGAACATTTCCTTTTTCTGTGTAACATCAATAAGAAAAAAAAAATTTCTCTGAATTATCACATATACTGTTTATCTCTCATGGTCCAAATCTTAGTTAAAGGATTTCTCCTATGCAAGACAATTACAAAATGCAGTTTTTATTGTTTTCATAATAGATCCAACTAAGGATAAGACAAAGATGGTGGGAACCCAACTGGGGAGAAGCAACAAGTCATCTCCTTCACAAATGAAAAGGGTAAGAAAGAGTCAAAAGAGGTGAGGTCTGACTTAGTCTGCAGGTTGGCTGTGGGAGATGGCATCTGTGTTTATTTGCAGCATATAGGAAATGTTATTGACCGTAAGAAAACCGTCAGCAGCCATCAAAATTATGCATAATAAGACATACAGCATAGAACTATGTTGATAATATAAATTAGCAGAGTAAAAGCAACATAAAGCCAAAATAATCAGTATGACACTATTATTTTTTAAGTTACATATGTATATACACATCCATATTAATAACATAGATATAAAACTTTTATTTACTTATTTATTTATGTATTCATTTTGAGACAGAGTTTCACTATGTGGCCTTCGGTAGAGTGCTGCGTTGTCACAGTTCACAGCAACTTCAGATTTTAGGGCTTAAGCAATTCCCTTGCCTCAGCCTCCCAAGTAGCCCATCACAGTGCCCAGCTATTTTCTGTTGCAGTTGTCATTGTTGTTTAGCTGGCTGGAGCCAGGTTTGAACCTACCACCCTCGGTATATGTGGCTGGTGCTATAACCACTGTGCTATAGCTTCCAAACCTCTAGCCCATAGATATAAAACAGTTAGAAGAAAATGTATCAAATGTCATCATGGTTTGAGTTTTGTTTTTTCATTTATCCTGAAATATTTCATGCAAATTTTCTATAATTTTTTTTTTTTTTTTTGGAGACAGAGTCTTATTATGTTGCCCTCTGTAGAGTACTGTAATGTCACAGCTCACAGCAACCTCAAACTCTTGGGCTTACGTGATTCTCTTGCCTTAGCCTCCCAAGTAGCTGGGACTACAGGAACCTGCCACAACGCCCAGCTATTTTTATTGTTGTTGTAGTAGTAGTTGTCATTGCTGTTTGGGAGGCCTGGGCTGGGTTTGAACTGCCAGGCCTGGTGTATATGGCCAGCACCCTAGACACTGAGCTATAGGAGCCGAACCCATGTATTCTATAATTTTATAGAAACTAAGGCAATCATTTGAAAACAATGCTAAATTGCACGTCCAAATTTAAATGAAAGGATTCTAGCCTCCCAGATAACCCACGGTATCTTCTAGGCTGTCCCATTACCAGGATATCACAACTTTGTAAAGGATTTTTGAATCAACAGCAATGATAAATGACTTTAAAATTATTTTTTCAAAAAATATTACAAATAAAAAAAACTGTTTCTTCTTCTTATTGCATCATTAACTCCACCCTCTCCAAATGATAATAAATTTGGATGTTAAAACAATGATTTATTGCCTATGTTAGCTCTCTGTGAAACACGGTTGACTAGACTGATGCCTGGTGAGAAGCCATCTGTAATTCTGTCCAGTCCAATAAGAGCATTTCTCCTGCTTTGTCACAATCCCAGTGTGACAGAAGCTTCATCACCAGGACGAGTGTGTTTCAAGTCCTGTTGACATGCTTTGATTGCTTCCTGTGTTCACCCACATCAAACTGACTTTCCTCTGCCTCCTTATCCCTCCTTATCCCTCAGTCTGCCCTGGGTATGTTCTTGTTCTGTGACACTTACACATCTCTTTGGCTGTTTGACTAAAAGCTTAGATTTATTTTGGACAAGTGCTGCTCAGGTCAGTTGTGTCCTCCACAACTGGAATTCCAAGCTATTGTTCAAAGTCATTACCCTCTGGAGTCTGTATTTCTCTTGTCCTCTTGTTCTGACTACTTGCCTATACCATGTTGTAAGTGGACCTGCACTTACATGCAGGGCTCTATATGGAGTATTCCTAATTTATATTTTTATGATTATCATCTAGGTGTCCTTAGGACCACTCTGATGCAAGGTGAATACAACATATAACTCTTTGTTCCTTTTACTTAAACACTTTATCTAGGTGGGATTAAAGAATTTATACTGGTAGTGGTTATGGCATTGAAAAGGATTTGGAGGTTTTCTATAACCAAGGGTAGAATTTTGAGAGTGCAAGAGACAAAGTTTATTTTTAATACAATGGAGTTGCTGCTCAGGCCTTTTAGATTATGAAGGTAGTGCAAAATTATTTGCTGAAAAAAAATTTTTTTTGAAACAGTCTCACTTGTTCACCCTAGATAGAGTGCCATGGTGTCTTAACTCACAGCAACTTCAAACTCTTGGGTTCAAGTGATCCTTTTGCCTCAGCCTCCCACGTAGCTGGGACTACAGGTGCCTATCACAATGCCCAGCTATTTTTAGAGATGGGGTCTCGCTCTTGCTCAGGTTGGTCTAAAACCCATAAGCTCAGGTGATCCACCTGCCTCAGCCTCCCAGAACACTGGGATCACGGGTGTGAGCCACTGTGCCCAGCCAGTATTTGCTGAAAATTATTCTGAAAACTAACTTCACAATGGGTTAATTAAAAAGAAAGACCAGAGAAAGGGGAGGATGTTAGGGTCTGCAGCTATGAGCTGAATAAAGCAGCAGAATCTTGACCTAAATTTGTTGCACCAAGAATTAATTGAAAGGTGGAAACAATTGTAAGTTAAATAAAAAAGAGAGAATATTTTTGTTTGTGTCTTATTTGCTACGGAAGATGAAGAAAGGGTAATAGATTAAGGACTATTTAAGGTTTTCTTGTCTTAACCATTGACTGAAATGTGTCACTTTTGTAAAACTAGAATAGCAGCGAGTTGGGGAGTAGAGACATTTCATTTCGGACATGTTATAGTTGGAGGCATTAGAAAAATATTCACATGTAAACATCTAGTACACAACTGAAAATGAGGTGGAAGTTTAGATGAGTAGTCAACTTTAAAGATAAAAGTTTAAGAATTGACTCATGTGGATGTAATGGTATTACAAAGATTAGACGGATCTCTTAGAAAAAGTTGAACCAGAAAAATACCCAACCAGAGGGGAAAAGCAAGAAAGGACGGACTGAGGCAGAGCTGGCCACAAAGAGCTGCACCTGCCTCTCTCCAGCTCCTGTGTGGAGACCTCACACAAACCCCGTGGGATCTGACGCAATGGACTGTTGCATGCGTGTAAATGTCTGGTGCATCATCACGTGTGTTTCAGACAGTTCAACACAATGAAGGTGAAAAGAGAAAATTAGAAATAGATGCAATAGTGTTGCATAGGAGAAATATTTCCATGAGTGGAAATCTACATTACGAATCATGGCAGAGAGCATGCCAAGAAAAGCAACAGGAAAGCGACATAGGATGGTGATTAGGACGCAGTTAGTGACCTTCGAATTCAGAATGTGAACATATTCAAATACATCAGACTAGGGAGAAATTAATATTTCTAAAATTTACATCTACGGCCCCAAGCATTTCTCTTCTTTACCTGTGTTTAGATTTGGCATGTGAGTGCCACTGACCCTGTGTCCTCATTTGAATAATAAACTGAGGTAGAGAGTCAGGACACAGTTTACAAATGCTGGATGAAAAGCCAGAATTTTAATCTGGTGTACTATCCCTTGAATAGTAAATGAAACTGGACTTCTCTTCTACTATTAAGCACTTCTTTATGATGTGATCAGCTCATGCCTGTAGTTAAATAGTATATAAACAACAATCAATTCAAACGAAATGACTTCCTTTCTAGATATAAAACGCACCAAGCCATCTCCTATCACATAATTACATAATTCACTGTAATTACCAAATGCTCATATGGTGCTAAAAAAATTGATAGGCTGACATTACAGCAAAATGACTTAAACCTATCTTAATTTGAAGTGCAATGATCACATTACTAATAATAAGATTAGTCTTGAATTGTGAAAGTATATCCCCTAGGAAATTTATGAGTTTTCCCATACACAACTTTAATAACATTCAGAGGAGACCCCAGGAGAAAATACATTAACAAAATGTCTATTTATTTGTCACATAATTTTAGTATTTCCTGATTAAAACTTCTTTATATCCAATCTGCTGAGATTACAGAGATGCTTGGCCATAAATAGCAGCAATCTCTTTTATAATTAGCCTCATCTTCAGTGATTTATTCAGTAATAAAGGAAGCCAGATTTGGGGGCTTTGATCACTTCTTAGAGAGTGAAATCTGGCATCACTAAAGGCTGAAGACTAAATTTAAAAAGATAAAATATCTGCTCTCCAGTTGCTGCATATATTACAGCCAGAATCAGAAAGGATTTTCTAATTTAGTTATAACCCCTAAGACTCCAAGGCAATAGTTAGAGCACTTTTTGCTGACCCACAATATATGTAAAATAGACTTTTTATGATAAAGATCTACAACTATTGTGTTTCCAATGCTGAAAGGAAGGAATATTTTCACATAAATATTGCCCATAAGACACATGTCTGGAAACAATAAGAAAGCTATCTTCTTGGAGAAAGTCAAAGATGAACAAGAGTTGTTCTGCTCACGGAGGAAAGTGTGTTTGAGGTCAAATAGAGCGAACTCCTCTGGCAAAGTGCCTCCTGCGTCAAATCAGCAGAAAGGCAAAGTTACGGTTTATGAAAACATTCCAGAACTTTCCCACACCCTTAACTGCCAGGTCTACCAGAGATTTGCATGTTTTATGTTTTTGTTATGGGAATAAGAATATTTTTATTATAAAATTGAGTCAAATTTATACTAAAAAGTAATTGTCTGCCATGATTTACTTTAAATATATAGTATGCCTCAAAAAAAATTAGTCATTTCTGGACTCACTGTATTTTCTCACCAACAAATGATCTGTTGCTCTTAACATTTTTTTGATTCTGGCTAACCTGCTGAGGTCAGTCTATCCAAAACTTAGTATTTAAATTTTGTTCTAACTTATTGCTGGAAATTTTATGTACCTAACAAAGTAGAGATACAAACATCACAAACTGTGATATGATAGATCCATTTTAATTTTTTACAGCAGGCTAACCATATCACCATCAGCCCTAGACATTTTGTTTTCTAAGTAATTTTCAGACAGCACATTATTTCATTTGTAAATATTTAGGTTTATGCCTATAAACAATTCCAATTTAAAAAATGTAAACAAAACATTATCAACAAAATTTTAAAATTAAAACATGCCCAGTGGGTCTTCATATGACTTTGATGGTCTTTTTTAGGCATTTGTTTGTATAAATCAGAAACAAAGTGAGGCCCATGCATTATAATTTGTTCCTATTTCTTTTAAAGCTTTAGTTTTTTTAGTCTGTAGTTTTTATTGCCTTCTCTTTTTTTACTACTTGCAGTGATTTCCCTCTTTTCTCCCTGTGAGATTTCCCGGTCTCAACTGTAATGATTTCATTCCACCACTTCATTATTTCCCGTATCCTCGGTCTTAATTGGTAGTTAGATCTAAAATCTCAGCCTGATGGGGGTTCAATTTTGCGGAACAAATGCATCAAGATTGATTTTGTATTTCCGTCAGTATGTGTGGGAAGTGTGGCTTCCCTTTGTCTGAGGTTTGTGTAGTGATGAAAGCAATTTGAAATGCACAAACTCCGGCCTTTTACACTACAGAGGTAAAATACGTGCCCTTAGCGCTCACGCAATTTTGTCAAGAAATTTACACACATTTTCCCTATAACACTCAAATTAAAAAACTGACCTCCAATGTATGGCAAAATAATAACAATTAAAACCTGGATGTTGTCCAATAATGCTTTTACAGCTCTCTATTTATCCGTGTTCCCTGTATCCTTTCTGCAGACCTACAGACAGACTATAAGGCCAAAAGCCATGGACGGAAAAAGAGTCAGTGGATGGGAGAAGAGGCACCTCAGTTGGAATGTTTGAGAATGTATTTATAAAAGCATATTTTAATTTTTGTTCATAGTATTTTGGACGTACAATTTCAAGTATTCATGCATAAACTGTGTTTTTTCTTATGAGAAGTCATAGGTTATGAAAATTGAGGCATTTGGATTTGTAGCCTTTATTTGAACTGGTATTTTTTGCGGAATTTGATGACATGATATTTCCTCTCCCCTGGAGCCTCCCTCTGTGTATAAGGATGCGGAACCTCCTTCTAACCCAATACATAACTCATTCGCTAATTGAGAGGCAAGCCGAGCAGTAGTCACAGAACCCGCCTTGACTTTCCAGCAATTCTAGAGTCACGTCAGAGCAATTTACAGCAAAGTCGACGTACCTCATAATACAGCTCAATAACTACGCATACCAAAACAAACATCTGTTTTTAGTTCAATTATTGACCCACACATATTCCTGGAAATAGCCATTCTGTTCATAACTACATGTTTTCTACTTTACAAATTGTCTGTTAAAGCCATAATTGCTAAGGTGTTTGTAGTGCCTATATACTTACTAACACATGGCAGGGACTGATCTGCTATGAGAAATCTGAGAGTCTTTGCAGTTTCCAGAAATAGAAAATAAAATATAATCTCGGATTGTACTTCGTAAACTGAGGAATGTAGAGATTTGCCAAGAAATGTCTAAAGCCAATGGGGTACCTTCCAGAAGCACTGATTTACCCTGAGATGTGGTTAAAATAATTGAATTGTTATCCTCTTAAAAATCATCACAAGAATGGGCAGGTGAAATACCAGATAATGTATCATACAATATTGGGTTTTATGTGAATGAAAAATATTTTTTTAAAAATTTACATGAAGCATATGACTGAAAATATAGTCTGTTTGATATTTGAAAATCTGATAAAATTTGCACCGATGCCATTAGAAGGGAGAAGGAGCAAATGACAACCATAAGGTGAGATTATCTTCACACTGCTGGAGTCCTTAACTGCTCATCTTGTGGCAAAACAATCTCAGTACCAAACTACACGTTTTAATATGACAAATGTCAGGTGTAAACAGTCGGTTGAGTAGACTGTATCTAGTCTGTCTCTTTACCATTGAGTTTCATAAGATCAAGTAACACAGACGTCCTGCTGGTCTGACTTCTATTTAAGAATGATAGTTTCTATATCACAGGTAAACTTCACAATGGTGAATATTAAACTAACTGGTAAAAATAGTTTCATCTAGGTGTGGTGGTTTTGTCTGTCTATAGAAAGCAAGTTATTTTCTGGGTAATGCATCTTTACATAACCAAATTACAAAAATGAAATGAAGTTTATTAGTTTCTTTGAGCTGAAAAATGTTTCAATCTGTGGTTAAATATTTCCCATTAGCAGTTGATTTTCTTTCTGGAAAAGATTTTTTACGAGCTATTTTCTTGAGAGGTCAGGCTGTGAATGAGAAACCTTCTAACCTCACAGCAAGAAAATGTACTTTTTTGATATTTCCATTAAGGGTAATATGAAAGTGTGCCCCGTACCAAATTGGCAGCGTGATCTGTGCATTTCTTGTTAGAAATTCTCTGGTTATACATCAAAATATAATGAGAAAAATACTTGTCATCTGTGCCCTCTTATTTGGTGGTCAGTAGATATAAAGGGTACCAAGATACAGAAATTCCCAAGTAAATTTCTACCTGATAGATAGAATATTAGTTCTTTTAATTGAACCAAACATCCTAAAATCTGTAAATGTGACACAACAGCATTTTATCTCAATCCAAGAAACAGAAAAATGTTATTTTCCATAAAATGAGTAATTTAAAACATATTATATAAGGTTGTGTTGTTTTTCTGTTTCTATGTATTATTGAGTTGTGTTATGACGCCAGTTTACACAATAATAATAAAAGAAGAACCCCTGTAGGTTGTTTCCTCAGGGTCCAAAAAAATGTGGATTCCTCTACCATTCATCTGTCTATCCTTTTTTTAGAAAGACTGAAGAGTAAGTCAGCATATATTCAAAAAATTAAAAACAACGAAGAATACTCAATATTTCTCATTTCCTCTCTCCATCCTATAAACTAACTTTTTATTTTAGCTAAAATTTCCATGTGAAATATACAGGTGACAGCCTAACCAGGGCCAAGTCTAATACAGATTAGTTAAAAAATGTCCCCCACACAGTCTATAATATTTAAGGGTTTACTTTGAATTAATCAAACATAGTAATGTATTTCCCTGAGTCTTAAAGAAAACATCAATTTTAACTATCTTTGCCTTTCCATGATGAAATCTATAATCTCTTGATAGGCATAAAAGCATTTCAAGAATTCCATTCTTTTTTTTTCTTTTCTTTCTTTCATTTTTTTTTTTTTAATCAAATCATAGATGCGTACATTAGTGCAATCAAGGAGTACAATGTGCTGGCTTCTTATACAATCTGAAATGTTTTCATCGAACTGTTTGACATAGCCTTCATGGCATTTTCTTAGTTATTGTATGAAGACATTTGTATTCTGCATTTAGTAAGCTTTGCCTGTACCCTTCTAAGATGCACCGTAGGTGTGGCCCCCCAATTACCCTCCCTCAATTCTTGTCATCCTCCTATTCACTTGTATGAGGTCTCCATGCGTGCTCATTCATGAACTATAAGAAGCAATTTATTAGTACTAAATGTATTAGAGCCCCTGTTCTGAATTAAACTGTTCAGTTTTTCTACCCACTTAGCTGGTAGTAGTGTTCCCAGCAGCCACCAGAGGCTGAGACAGAAAAGCACCAGCAGATCTACCTGAGGCTCTGGACGGGCTTTCCATCAGCACCTCCAGGACACAATCACATGTGAAGTTGAAGAGTTGTCAGCATTTACAGAGGGGGAGCACTGGGCGTGCCAGGAGGGTGCAGAGCACAGGCTGGGACAGAGGGGAGCACAGCTCGAGGATTGTGTATAAGGGAACAGGTGGGGGGTCACTTTAAGGTCACAGGAGCCCAGTTTGGGAAGCAGAAGACTTGGCTCCATGTTCTTATCTCTGGCCACCAGCTAGAGCCATTGGATGTGGTGCAGAACGGACACCTGTGTCCAGAGTGACGGAGCCCTGCCTCCGGCAGGAGGAGGCTCACCCTGCATGCAGATCGGGTGCTGAGGGGACGTGAGGTCACGTCCTAAGCCCTCACCACTGGAGCCCTGGAAACCTTTTCACGTGCGATTTTCTCCGTCAGAGGTAATTTTTCTTTAATTCACTGCGGTCCTCATCAGTTAGATGTGTAGACCTTTGCTAAGCCCCTAGACTGTTAGATATCCTTTTCTATGTCTCCATCGAATCCTGCTTCTTCCTCTAAATTGGACAACGCAAAAATGCTAAAAATGTTAATATCTCGTCATCTCTAATATCTGTAGTCTATGCTATCATATAAACCAACGTGCACCAAGCCAGCAGTCAATAAACATTTGCTATTGACTGGCTAATACGTAAGTGAATTAGTCCACCAATAGAAGAATTATCTGAGGTAGGTGTGAGACAATCTCATTATAATAGTTTTGTTTGTGGAATATGTATTTTGTGTACTAACTTGTTTTAAATGTCCTTATAATCCAACTTGACAGGTGAGGAAAATAAGGCAAAAAGATGTGAAATGACGGGTGGGGGCATCTCATTAGTAGATAAGGGAGAGAGAGATGAACCAGCAAGCTCTGAAACACCTGCCGTCAGACGTACATTAAAGGCAAGAACTTCCCTACAACAAACAGAAAAAAAAAAATAGAACTATAATAACTTTTTAAAAATCATATACTTACCTCTGTCAAAAAAGTCCTTCAGTGTATAAATATCAATGGCCACTCAGCTGTCACTATTCATTCTCACATCTTGGCCAAATCTAGCTAGATTTTAATTCACAGGAGTCTGAATGAGGTCACAAACACCTCAGCACTTGTTAACTCAAAGACATAACGTGCCCAGACTGTGCTTCAATTAGCCTTAGCACAAATTCTTAATTGTCTGGATACCAAGAGAAATATCTAAAGAATCACTTTAGAGAGAACCTGGTAAGTAGGTTTCAAAGACCCCTCTCAACGACCCCTATAGGGTGTTTGTGTCCTTGTAGGGCTGGATCTGGTCTCTCTTAACACACAGTGGAACAAAGGTGACTGCTTGCCTCTTCTGAGACAGGATTGCAAAATATGTGACTCCATCTTGCTAGAAGACTGTCCGCTGGCTTTAATGGAGCCCTCGGTCACTTTGCAGAGATCCACGTGGAAAGCAGAGGTTGTCAGCCGCTGCAGAGTGAGCTGAAAGCACAGGGAGGTGACAGATGGAAAGACGAACTCAGGACGCCACCTGCACTGCCCCTTGAGAGTAACCGGATAGCAGAGGACTCTGCTTAGCAATGTCCACGTTCCTAACTCACATAAATAAACTATGAAATGATAAGTGTGTGGGGGGATAGTGTCACGCGTGATATGTGGCAATTTCTTACACGGCAAATAGACAATAACAGGAAGAAGGCTTTGCACAAATTCACGCACACAAAATTGCTTCCTCAAGGGACTTAACATGATTGTTCTTTACCAAGGACAAGTAGCCTCTAGAAATATTTTATATTAAGGATGTGTGTATTATTAAGCCTTTTCAATTTAATTTAGGGCAAAATATAATCACTTTGGGTAGCATTGCTTTTCACATGTACTTCAGTTGTAATCATATGATATAAAGATTAGTTTTTATTTAGTGTGAAATAACAAAGGTCATGCCTCTATGCTAATTTTCAACATAAGCATAATGAATTTGAATTCTAGTTGAAGTTCTGTTTGGAAACAAATTTTAATATTAAAATACTATTTTGTGGGGATCATCATTTTAAACTTTTATTTTTCCCAAGATGTACCCATTTGGACAGTTATTCACCAGGGCAGGTGTCCTGCTGGTAAGTCACTGGGATGGGACCTTAATTTGGGAGGGGCATCTGTTGTGTGTTAGGAACTTTATATATCATCTCATTTAATATTAACACCCTTTAAACAAAAGTAAGTTTGAATTTAAAGTTAAATTGAACCAGTCAGTTCTTTCTTTCACACCTGTCATCCTCTGGCTTACTACAATGACAGGAGAGTCGGGGCTGCTATAGGTATTGGATCAACTCTGAGCAAAAATGTTTTTGTTCCCGATTTTTTGTCAACAAATCATTACTCTACTTTCTTGATGAAAAGAAATGTTGAATCACAGATAATTTGTGTTTAAATACCTACTTAGTTAGCTCAATGATGAACCAAACTCGTTAAATCTCTCCATTTTACAAATTGAGAAACCCAGGGAAAGACTGTAAATTTTCCGAGGCAAAGAGCCTTCCAGTTTTGTATTGGTACTATAACTTAACCCCAGCACTAAGCATCACGATTGTTAATAGCTATGTATTCACTCCAAGGATAAGTCCTCTTGACTTAAAACATTTTTAATCCTAAATTTTGAACACTCAATTTTGAATCATGAATACAGAAATAACAGTTAAGTTTTCCATGCGAAGAGAAATAATTGTTATTTAAATCTTCAATGCTATGAATTTATCTTTTGAGTGTAAGAATTAACCATGTGAAATGCTTAAAGATCTGTGGGTTTCAGGATTTTTAAGAAGCACAGCAATGGATGTTGAAGAACAATGTGCAAAGGAAACAAAAAAATTTAAATATTTTTTAATAAAGGGAACAGTGTGTGGGCATTAGTTTATGAAAATTGTCCAGGAGAATGGAAAGTATAGGCTGGCCAATCTATTCTGAAGGCAGAATCTCTTTCCTCTCTAAGGCTAATGAAATGTAATTGCTTAACAATATTCTTTATCTTTGATTTTTATTGTTAAGACTTCATGATTACTGCTAACTTAGATTTTATAGGCATTTTCTCAAATACACAGAAAATGAATGACCCTGGACTTTCTGAATTAGGAAAATACTATATAACCTTTTCTAAATATCTCCCAGTTCTCTCTCCTAGCATTTTATTGTAACCATAGCGAAATACTATCTCCATTCTGTGGACCCAACTGAAATCATCAGGTTAATTCACTGTAGACAATATAAAACTGAAGTAACTAAAGCTTCACCTTCATGGAATAATGACATTTAAAACTTTTTGGAAATTGTTTTTAGGATATTTACTGTGGTTGTAATTTTTGTCATACGTAAACAAACAGCGATAGGTTTGCAGGGGTTGGAAAATTTCTTAGAAGGAAACAAAGGTCAACTTCAACTTCAACAACCTAGTGTAATGGGCACCGCCAGAAGGCTGCCTGGGGCTCAGTGCCTGTGACTCAACAGGCTAATGTGCCAGCCACGTACACCTGAGCTGTCGGGTTCGAATCCAGCTCGGGCCACCAAACAACAATGATGGCTGCAACCAAAAAATGGCCAGGCATTGTGGCGGGCGCCTGTAGTCCCAGCTACTTCGAAGGCAGAGGCAGGAGACTCGCTGGAGCCCAGGAGTTGGATGTTGCTGTGAGTTGTGATGCCACAGCACTCTATCCAGGGTGACAGCTTGAGGCTCTGTCTCAAAAAAAAAAACAAAAAGAAGGCTGCCTGGGAGGCAGCTGCATGCACAACCCTGTGCGGTGTGGGCTCACAGGGCTGTACCCCAGCACTGCTCCCGTCACAGATGGCCACTGGGATAACTGGGCCTCACATACAACCTCCTGAGTTCACGTTTCTCTCTTTGCAGAATGTGGCTACTGGTTCTAAGCTTGCTCACAGAACTGCTTTGCATGTTAATGAGATCACGACTACTGCTTCCTTTGAGTTCTTTGAACTAAGGAACTCTATACGTAAAAGACACTATTATTTCCCCACTCTTGTTACTCACTAAGGAAACGGTCCCTGAAAATATAGCCTTTCACTTGCTCTGTGTGTAAAATCTCTGCCGCCTGCAGGGGGAGGGTTTGTGTGATATAATTACAGGAATCCACTTGTTCTGCAGAGCGCTGTACAGGAGCATTCCAAAACGCCTCTACAGGACAAAGATGCTCACAGCCACCCACATTTGCCGGACACTGTTAACAGCTCCAGATGCCTGCAGCTCTCGTCTCAGAAAGCCTCCCGTCAGGAACTCCCAGTTTAAATGTTAAAATTTATTTATTTATTTATTTATTTATTTATTTTGCAGTTTTTGGCTGGGGCTGGGTTTGAACCCGCCACCTGCAGCATATGGGGCCGGCGCCCTATTCCTTTGAGTCACAGGCACCTGTCTCTGAAGAGTAGGAATTAGGGCTTCATTAATAACCCCCTGAGTCCTTTTAGGATTCTTGGGTGTGTTTTCATCTGAATCTTGTTTCAGGAGCTTTCTTTTTGCACTCTTGGATAGAGACAAATTAACAACACTGGCAGCACAATTAATCTCGACAGGCCTGAGAACCTGCTGCTCCTTTTCCTATTTTTCTTCCATTTATGAAAGACTAAATTGGTGATGAATAGAGATGAAACAATAGTGCTAATTCCTGCAGTTTCTTGCATCTCCAGCACTATTATAGCACATTATGAATATATTTTATTAAATCGATTTATGCAAAATACCAAAGTATAATTCAGCAATAGGCAAATGATATATGGATGTTATTTTTTAAATCATGTGACATTAAGACAATGGAGGTTGGAAATCATTTTAGTTGAATACTGATATATACTGTTCTTAGTAATATATCATAGCTTTGTACTTTTTTTCTGTAAATAAATTTAGTAAAAAAATGTTAAATTACATTATTGATATCCATTTATTTGCATTATTCTAGTTCCTGGAAATTTCTGGAAGGAATTTATTTATATATTCTCCATATACTACTTATGGGTTTAAGTTTCTTTTTTCTTCTTAAGAAGGCTTCATTTTTCTCCATTATGCCAATAGTTCTTTGCTATAATCCTTAATATTTTGAACATATTTTGACTTAGTATTTAATCTTGTGACATACAATCTATAACAAGCTACAGCTTTTGTACAAGAGTTCATTTATATCTGAGCATGCTAAAAAATACTACCAGAAAGTTAGCCTTCTAAAATCACTTCCCAAAATCAAATAACTAGTCCACCCACACTTACTCCTCCTGTTTTTTATTGCTTTTAAATACAAAATTTAATAAATATGAATTATTAGAAAGCAATAGGAAGTGAGATACAATCCAATTCATTTTGCTTGTTTAAAATTTCAGAATATCACTTTTCGCAAATGTATGGGTAAGTGTCACATGTTGTTAGAAATCTGTGAAAATGCTTACGTTAGCCTGCTTTATTTTAGGTTTTTTTTTGGGGGGGGGGCTTTTTTTCTCTATCCTTCTTCTTATTCTGCTGAGAGAGAATTCTCGGGAAGGGTGAGGTCTAGGAGAACAGAAGTTTTCCCAAGGACACTGTGGGGTTAGAAATCCCCACATGTATGTCTCATGTACTTCTCATTTGAGTAAGCCACAAATGGGTTAAACTGGCTTTTGCCTTTACAGAAAAAGCAATAGATTTGGGCAACCCTGAGGCAAACACAAGACTGTTTTCTGGTCATCCGGGAACAGATACTCTGAAGCTTTTGCAGCCATTGTCTCCTAGGTTCTTGCCTGGAGGCTTGGTCCAGAGTTTGACAAAATGTCTTTACGTTTAGTCAAATGCCTAAAGATCTTAGCACTGTGGATAAACAAAGTCAATGACCCATTTAAGGTTAACTTGTTAAGTACATGAGGAAATAGTTCTCTTATAGCACTGTCTCTCTTATTTTTATGTAGACCTAAAAGTAAAAGAATATTGTTCTGTTTTCCGGGACAGGATATCTGCCACTTAAGTTTAAAGTCAAATAATGAATATTGTAAATCACAGATTTAAGTGTGC